>JAUZND010092198.1:0-14724 GCA_034780555.1 Coelogynopora nodosa | reverse complement strand
AGTTAATGAATTTTTTTATATCCGGTACTAATTAAAAGAACTTTTAAAATGCTTTTCAGTCATGTATATTATAATATATAACAAATAGTAATTCTAATTTTATTGATCTATAAAAAAATTCTAAAATTAGTTAAATTATTAAAATCACGGACCTATATATATTCTCACTGAAGCACCTAGTAAATATAGTAAAGGCAGTAAAGATAGATTTAATGATAGAAGGCTATGTTTGCCTGAATATTGTCAATGAGTTAAGAAGTTCTAGATTTGTAGAGTTCCATATATTTTCTATACTTCTAAAAAACTAACCCTGAGTGGATATCATATGTCATATAATAATAATAATACGGTCATGGACCCAGGCCCTGTCCCAAATTATCATAAATAATTAAATTAAAATTATAGTACTGACCTGTCAATATACTAGCTCCTAATCCTACTATAGTATTATTAACAGTGTAAAGAACTGCATTGTCAACATCTCCTACTATAATTGAAGTGCAACTGTTGTACTGTCAATAGGCAGCTCTCACTAGTGTCTTAATTCAGACAGCATCCTAACATAATGTATTGTCTATTGATATAATTTTAAAATTTGCAACATAAAAAACATATTGTACCTATAAAGCAATGATTGGTTATAGCACTACCATACTGAACTTTATTTGTACACATTTTAGGAATGTTGATACATCCTTGAACACACACAATGATATTTTGGGTGCTGATTATTGGTTTTAATATATTTCTAATTATTGAAATGTTGTCGAAAATGATACTGGTATTGTAGTATAAAATTATTTCAATTGATTTAAACTATGCCTATAGCCATTAATGTATTGGCTAAACTTATCGTTTCTATAAGTAAAGACTGTCAATTATGTATACAATTAATTTTAAACAACTAAAATATTGATAATTTATCAATTAATCGATACAGATAACATAATTGTTAAAAATTGGATAAATGTTATCGAATATTATTATTATTACACATACACTATTAATAACTATTTAAAATGTATAAAATACTAATGTATTAAATTTTGATTTAAAACGTTATGTATACTTTAAACTTCCATAAATATTATTATATTGCAAAATATTAAACTTCGTTGTCCTCTCCCTAAATTAACTAAAATTTTATTCCAAATTTTAAAAATCAGTCCGAAAAGTAGGTTAAAATTATTATTAACAAACAAACATTATGTTAATTAATAAGTAATGAGAAATGCTAAATTACTAAATTATCAATATTTATATTGTTAGTTTTGCCCAATTCTTTGTTTGCAAAATATTATAAAGTTATAATTATTGATGATACGTTAAGTTTACGTATTAGGCTATGCCGACCAATCAGTATCAAAACTATTCGCTTAGCAATCAGAAGGAGGTTTTTTGGAATAACGCACCTTTACACTGGTTTAGCACACAAATATGAGTGTAGTATTGGTACAACGTACAAATTTACACATTTGGTACATTTTAATTTGTGACTAATTACATTATAATCTTATTATTTAATTATAAATATTGTTGTTAGACCATTTTAAAAATTCTGGACGAAAAATGACATAATTTGTGACGTCATTTTAGTTTTTACCCTATAACTTTTGATGTATATAACTTATGACAATACAAACTTGGTATGATGACTCACCAACGTAAGCCAAAATTTTTATACTCGTTTTTTTGTAAGTAGTATAAATATTTCGTATTTATTTAAAAAATATATATTTATATAGTAAAATAAATTATAATAGATAGACATTCAGAATAGCTATGAGCTAGTGTACATTTTTTGAAAATCGGTTGAAATTTAACGAAGTTTTAGAAATTTTAGTGATTTACAGCTATCATTTTTTATATAGTAAAATGAAATGAAATAAATAGATTATAGCTAATTTTATTAAATCAGTTGAAATTTGACAGAGTTGTAAACAATTTACCATTGTGATGTTTTATGGTCATATATTGCACGAGGATTTCAATGAGAATTCCGACTAAGTCTAGTTCACTCAGCTTGATTTTGCTACTTACAGATTGATTTCGATGAGAATTCCGACCAAATGGGTCCAAATATTTTGTTTCAAATCAATAAAGAACAATTTTTATTAATCTAATTTTTTATTAAAGTTACACAGTAGTACTTCATTATAAAAGTTTGAGATGAATATGTATTTAAATATAATGGATGTATTTTATTATTAGATGTATCAATATCACCATCGCATCATCATCACCAACATGTGAGATATTAATTTAGTCCACTGTGTCAAAATATACCAAAATCGTTTCGTGCTCTCCCATAGAGGTAACAATTAAAGGAGTATCTTCTTTAATTTTTTCGACCTCTTCTTCAACTCGTTTTACTGCCTCGTCATTTTTAATATAATTGAATAGTTCAATATAATTCATCATTTTTTTTGTACATTGTGTTTCAACTTTTTCAGGGTCAATTTTTTCAATATGTTTTTCTGTATGTCCTCCAGAATTGTAATCACAAGCGTCGACTCTTTCTCTTCCAACCTCGTTGTCCACCATATCCTCCATCGATTTTATTGATGTTTTCTTCTCGTCGCCAGACTGTATTGATTCCTAGTCCGTCACAGATTGATTTGAGTTTGATTTTTTATTCGACATCTTGTGTTGATTGATATCCGTGCAATATGGCAATTCTTTGGGAATTTAGTTTCGTAGGTATATGTGCAGAATTATTAAAAAAAAATTCTTTAGTTTTATAGGTAATCTATTTATTGAAGAACATTTCCATAGTAGTAAAACTTCTTTTGCGTTAAATGGTAGAAGAGTCGGCAGTAACAATAAATCCTTGATCGAAGTAAGCTCTCGTGCGTTAAACAGTACATTGTGTACACGTAGTAAGTGTGCAGGAATTCAAACAATTATAGCCTTTTACATATAGGATAATTATTCTTCATGATTAAAACTTTAACAGACATAAGTTATGTTTATCAACTATCTAGTTGGTTATATGTAGTGTCTATTTTGGATCATTTATGAGTTTTCTTTTCTAGATGTTTTCATACAGAGTCTGTTTCGTTCTACAACGTGTTTTAAAATATACGCATTATAGGGTATATATTATGTAATGTAATTATTAATTAATGTAAAATATTATGTAATAACTATTATGCGTATATTTTGAGACACCCTGTATATTGTCTTACTTGATTCCGATTACTAATATAAGTGAATGTTCATCAGATTATAATGAAATGTAATCATTGTGTTTGTTTTCTAATATTTTCAGTGGTCTACAACATGGTTCATTTACAATATATGTTATATTTTCTTACAGCTTTAGAATGCTTTATCTTATTGTTTTGATGTTTAGAATGTCCTTTTGTGATACTATTTAGTTATACAAAACATACAATTTGAATAATATTTTAAATGTTATATTTTTATATATTGTTTTGCACAAATAATTTATTATTCTCATAATTTTTATTTTTTTTAAATTTTAGATGGTCTCTTACACTGTCTGTTTCGTTATATATTGTCTTATTTAATTCCGATTAAACATGTTAGTGAATTTCCACTAAATTATCATGAAATGTAAGCATTGTGTATGTGTTTTCTAATAATTTCGATGGTCTACAACATGATTCATTTGCAATATATATAATATTTTCTTACATGTTAAGCACATTTTTCATGTTTAGAATGTCCTTTTATGATACAATTTTCTTATACAAAACGTTCAATTTAAATATTTAAAATATTATATTTTGATATGTCGTTTTGTACAAATAATTTATTATTCTCATAAGTAGTTAAGTACCCCTGATAGGACAAAAGTAAGACAGAATCTTTTTATGTAAAAACACTGCTTCGCTTCGCAAATTCCAAAAACAAATAAAAATTTACGAATTTTTTTCTAAAATTACCTAAAGTCCAATAATAAATAAAATTAAGTATTTCTAAAATAGAAATAATTTAAGTAATATATTTCACCATAGAGATAATACGTACTCTATCAGTCATCGTATACCCACTTTGGTTGTCACCTAAAAAGTTATACCCATGCAATGAAAGATTTCGGCGATCCATAATGATCCGGATCGTAAAAATTAATAAAATTAGCGCGAAAATTAAAAATCGTGTTATTTTTTAAAGGGAGGAGGGTTGAGGAGTTCCAATACAAATAGAGGGGTCAAACTTGCACTTGTTAGTGGTAAATGCATAGTTAACGATCGATTCTTCTCTTCAGTTGATCAACAGAAGAACAACATATGTCGGATTAACGCTTATGAATAATAAATGTGACATACCTCCACTTCTTCTGTGAGAAAGGCCGCAATATGAATTGAACTTTGTATTTAGTAGCCATTCAAAAGAAAGTCACCCTGCAGTCATATCAGGTGAAAAGAAACAAAAAGGTTTTTATGTTATCAACGATGCATCATGACAACAGGGCAGAAGATGACAAGAAATAAGAGATCGAGACATACAACTCTTCAAAAAGTCTAAAAAATCTGGAGTTGATACTTGCGACAAAATGGCAAAAGAATATAGAACCGTTCGTGTACAATGCACAAGGTGGCCATTAGTCCATTTTCATAATCAATTAAACATATGTGACATATAATGCGTTTACAGTGTACAGCAACTATCAATATCCTGAATTATAGTCAACCAAACCTTACTACGAAAAAACAAAGGCGCACATTCTTGATTAAACTCGAGACAGAACTTATTACGGACTTCGTGACAAGCCACCTCACAAATCCATGTGGTCTCCAAATATCTCGACTGGTGGCATCCATGGAACGATTCACAGGTCAACAACATCCAGTTTAACGCTGAACAACGGCTGAGCTGTCATATCGATGCCGTGATGCCGGCAAAACCCCGAAGATTCAATTTGAAAACTGTCAGATGCGCAACATATGTCATGAACCAAGTTTATGGAAACCGTTTGGCACAAATCAAGAGTACAAATAAATTGTGTTGTTTGATTAATATTGCACCCTATAACATAGTCGACGACACTGTTATTATTATAATAAATATAACTATTGTTATACTTTATAATATAACAGTTTATGAAGTATTAGAATAGATAGTGAAACATTATATTACAGGGAAGTATCTTCATTAACTAACACTTTGTTCGATATCTAGCCGGAGACAACTACAACACTCAATTGTTGAATCTTGTATCTTTTTAATCATTTTTACTGTAAGTCAATAAGGCCAATAAAAGATTTTCCTTAAAGCATAATTACTTTTTAATATACAAAAAAAATATTTAAGGGCCATTTTTATCTCTTTCTGAGTAATGTAATATGTCTTCAAGTTTTCCAGAAATAGAAAGACAACCCGTACGCAAAATTATTGAAATACCTAGGCAAAATCAAAAAAATTTAGTACGCAAATAATAATATTTTTGGTACGCAAATGCGTATACCTCCTGGTAACGCCACTGGTAGTCTAAAATTGGAACCAATTAGATATAGTCATCAAGTCATGACAACCTACTGTATATTCTTAAGACACAGTAATGTATAGGATTTTATAGCACAAAACAATCAAAAAACAAACCATGATACTAGGCCTATATACAAGTGTTTATATTAATGCAATATCTAAATAAAATAAAAATTTCTTAAAAAATGGTATATTGTATATATGAAAAAGAAAAGCTCATTACACGAAAAGTTTATAAAAAAGAAATAGGTACATGCTTTTGTATAAAAACTATATTTTTAACACAGAGACATATTTAATTAATATATTATTTTGTATAATATATAGTAATATTTAAAATACTTAATTATGTAGGTAAAGTTAAAATATATTAAAAGAATAAAAATAGTAGATAATGAATGTAAAAACAATTTGCCCTTTCAAGAAACAAGCAAAAAACACAGAAAAATCCTTTCTGTGTACAATAAATTGTTTCAATATATTGAAGTTTTAATTACATAAATTATAAATTTGTATTAGTTATTTATATTTTGAACATTGTGTGGTGAGCCAATGCTGTTACAAAATAATTTTGTACAGAATTTTGTTGTCTATGAATTACTATTATGAAAATGTCATTTTGGTTTCTTGTCTCTAATTAATTAATGTTTTAATGTGTCCTAGTCTTTAGCATGCCCCTGCGATTAGCACCTAGAATAAATAGTTTTAGTGGAAAATAATAGTGCATGAGTAAATCTTTTTTACTTATATAGTTAATACAAATTTGACACAGGTGTTGAATTTATCCAAGGCGGCATGTTTAAAGATGAATGAGTATAATATGTGTCGAAAATAGAATTTTGTTTTTGGATAACACGTTAATCAATATTTACATAGGATAAATATTGTGAAACAAAAAACAAGTGGAATTATTTGAAAATCATACATATTACATGCACAATTTAAGTTGCACGTTCGTTGTATTGAGTTAGTCTTATCGTAGGTTTTCACACAGGGATGATGCTGAAACAGAATAATAACTACCAATGTACCAAAAAATTGCAATCGACAAATAAACGTTAATCTTAAAATACGTTTCCCTTTTATATGCTATAATTTTTACTTATATTATATTTCTATATAAGTATAAAATGGTACTGATTATTTAGATGATTTACAAATTAAATTTTAAATGTCATTTATAATAAAGTTTACTTTAAGCATACTTTATTTCGCGAAAACACGTTATACAATAAACAACAGTTAGGTTATCGCTATTCAGAGAGAACGCATAAATTGATAATAGTACTTGAACAAGTGAAATAATGCATTACAAATACAATATTATTAAATTACGTGTGTTTGTTTCTACATATTCATTATGTAAGTGCATAATTAAAGAAATAACTTTTGAGTATATCAAATAATATTAAATGTATCAGCTGTCAACATACTCACAACTTGTATCTATATTAGAATAATTGAATAAATATAACCAAACTAACAAATAGTTATCATGCAGATATATTCTACACCACGTATTAGCAAATATATATAAATGTCAAAAAAATAATGAAAATATATATATATCTTACTACAATGTTCAGCTAAAGTAAATATTCAATTTGTTTCTAAAGTTCTGTAAAATATGTTTGGCAATTTTAAATTATGATATATTCATGACATTTTAGGTACCTATTTTATATATTAAAAATACAATCTGATAATTTGTATCTCCAGACAACATATTTTATTAATATTAAACGGTAAATGTTGTATAAGGCAACTTAAATTCAACGTACAAATTAATATTATTTAATTAATTGTTGTTATAATACTAAAAATGCAATAATTATAAACAACATAATAGAGTAATTTAACTAAAAGGAAGGCATCCGGTTTGATTAAAGCGGCACCAAAAGTAACAAAATATTTATTCAAGATATAAGTAAAGTAAGGATATATATATTCATACAATAATTAAATACATTAGAATATAATAACATGCCTATAAACCAATGCCGAATGAAGCTCATTTGATCCTATAGGCTAGTTCAATCACCAGATTATGTATCGAAGATTTCTTCCCACTTTAAGCTTAATTTACAACAATAATATCGTGACCGTTTTTTGAATTTCAAAACGTTTTAATAGTTAGAAGGTTTACACATACTGTATATAATTTGATGAATATAATCATTTCATAATGAAAAGTGATGAATCATTGAAACCATATGAGGGCTATAAATTAATAGAATTAAACATAAACCGTATATTTTTCATTATCATTCTTGTATGCGTCTCAAAAATATTAATTTTAGCATAATCTCAAAATTAAAATTTTATTGAAAATAATATTATAATAACACAATTAATTTTAGCAATAGAAAGCAAAAGCCGTTTACTGTAGCTATGTTATTGGTAAATAATATAACATTGACATATATTAATGCGAAGGACATAATAACTGAAGAATAATTTGAAAAAAAACCAAAAAGCGTTCTTAAGTAAGAAAAACATCTGACAGAATATAATTCAGGTGACGTTTAATAATTCCAAACGTAGAAACATAAGAATAAATCTATTACTCTATTTTGTCAATTATATAGTATACAAGTAATTAGTATACAACAATATGTTCACTTAATAATTTCAATATAATAATGAAAATATCATAGATATTTAACTATAATATTTAAATAGACTATAGCTATACATAACTATATTATATTAAATTATATAAAGTTCACCTTTAATTAACTTAACAAAACCTTACATTAACCTTACAATAACTTAACTAATTTAAACGAACAAAATACTTGTTAAATATAGAATATGTTTATGAGAATTGTCTACGTCTTTGATTGTTGCAAACAAATCTAAAATAATGCTGTATATTTGTATTGTATTGGTCACACCACAAATACTTACTGTTTTGCACGGATATCTAGTATAGCAATTTCCAAGTCAACCCAAACATCATCGATTCCCAGCTCGGTCTTGCTTTCAAACTGACCAGTGGGATCAAACCCAAATTGTTCTAAACACTTGTCACCACCCTATGAAAAAAATAAGGTACATTGTTATAGATTAATTGGCACACTAAATCAGATATACATCACCAATGACAGTATAAACTATAAATTTTCCCGCCTTATAGTAAAGTTTAAAAAAAATGTAAGGACTTTATATGCTGATAAATATTGAAAATATATAAAAGCTGTCTGGTATAGTCGAAATTATGGAACTTTATTTGGTCAGTATATAGAAATATAACTTTAGGGAATTTAAATTAGAAGATAAATAATTCCCTGAATTGGGTGAGTTCACTCTGTTGTGATGTTGGGATGTAGGTGTCACATGAGGATAGATTATTGTTTGTTCTCCTGATTAATATGTCGAATTTAATGTTTACTACAGCACTGTTGTAGGTTTTTGTGGATGGGACTGTTTTACGATTTCAGATCCCCTCTTGCTAACACTGTCGAATAGACATCCCTCTAAGTAGAAAGTCTGGCATTGATTACAGGTCACTTTGTATACAAGCTGTTTCAGAGGTGGTCAGTTTCTTATCCAATGTGCATTCCAGTAGACTACAAGATTCTTTAAGTTGGTCAGGGCCTGTTGAATGGTGTACGTTTTGTAAACTAGTTGATGTTCAATCTATGATTTTATGTTCGGTTAGATGTATTAAATAAAAATAATATGTTTTCTGCTTTTTCTCTGTTAATTAGTGGTGAAAATGCAAATGTCGTCTACATATATTTAGTATATTATGAACAAAAGTAATACTGTTAAACTGTGTTTACTAATTAGTTGTCTTATAATTACACTTAACATTATACATCTCTTCTCACCTATATACATCGCTAACCAGATAATAGACATGTTTATACAGATAAACTATGAAATACAGAGATGTTTACTTACTTTTCTTTATAAATTTATCAGAATATAAAGAAAGGCCTTATATTTTTTATGCACTGACAGTTTTTCAGTTCTTGTAAAAAAATTATACTAAATATTACTAATTATGTAATAAATATGTACGTATTTATATAAGTTATATATAATTATTATTATATATATAATACGTATTATATAAGTAGGTATTTTTTATCAATAACAAATCCTTTTAACTTACAGTGACGGCACCACTGAAACGATTGTAAACTTCTTCTGGTAACTTTGGACTTACAACTTCACGGACTTTCCTCAGTTCATCTCCCAAAAAAGTCAGCTCATTAACTAAGTTAGACAAATTCTATAAAAAATAATTCAAAAACTCAAAGCTATAAACATAAGTACACATATAAACACATGTGTAGTTGCACAACATTCTTAAACATAAAATATTTGAAGTTTACTTGATAATAAGTCCACGCTATAATGAAAATCTATATTATAGTTATTTATTAACATAAAACAAGTTAGGACCGATAGACACATGAATTAATTTTTAAAATATTAATTAATTTAAAAAATACATTTATTTAGAAAAATGTAATTTGATTATAATTGTTATGTTAAATAAAAATGCTAATAATGCAAATGACATACTTTATTTTCCCCAATAACTACATCATAGTTGAATAGTGAAAATCTCCATTCTTTCATTGGTAATGCACCATGCTGAGATTTAATATCGGAACCCTTAATAACATTATCCCTGATACGTGATCGACAATGACGACACATGTCCATATATGCACGATCCATGCTTCTTGTTAATATCCAACTAAAAACATATAAACAAATACATACTAAGAAGTTAGTACATTTAGAAGGAAATTATAAAAACCTTAATTTTGTAATAACCTATTTTAAAATAATTGATGGTAAAAAGTAACATTTTGGTAAAGCAGATCATAATTGATAATATAGACATCATATCTATTACAAACAGCTAAATTGCACATAAATAATAATAAAATACATGAAACATAAATTTTCTTAAATATAATAGATGTTATAAATACATTGTAAATTATAAACTGAATTTGTTTTTAATACATATTTTAATATTGCATTTAATGAACCACTTCAGAAGGTTGTCACTTATAGATGACATGAATATAATTTAATTGATGCATACACTAAATGTTTTATTGGAGCTCATATTTATGAGGATAGTATTATTCAGGTTCCTATTGTTAGTTCCCGACCAATGTATACAGTCCATGTTACAGCCGCATGCTCTCTCTCTCTCAAGTATGTTTATGAATGATTGTAAATGAATGATATTATGTGTCATTAGTTATTATAGTGTATTATGTTATTCTCGTTTTTATACAGTATAATATAGCCTTATGCATTACAAATTCATATTTAAAGTATATATCATGCCAAAAACTGTAGCATACATATAAGTTAACTTTGGAACAAACTTGCACAATATAATATTCAATCCTATGTCATCTCCGTATTGATCTGGGGTAATTGACTAAATAATGCAATTGAAAAAATTTGTAAATTTTATAGAGAAGGATAAAATTTAAATTTTGCACTAAATAAAATTAACATGTGGATTATTTTTATATTTGAATTGCAATTTAGTTTATAATAAATTACAAAAATAAACCTGCAATTATACATAAATATCTTTTGATTATGTCATAATTTTGTTTTGTTGTCTATAAGAAATAATTTCTACTTCATGAACAAGCTATATTTTTTATACATGTCTTAAAACTATGTATAAATATCCTATTTTAAAACCTTCAATTTTCAAAGTATATAAAAAAAAGTTTACATAATTTACAGAAGAGTATAAAATATACAGTTAACAAGTTAAATTTAATAAAAAGAATTGGTTTTACAAACAAACCAATTTAGTTAATTTTAATAAATGATTGTGATGTAATTTTCACAATATGTAGGTTATATTGTGGAACCCACTATGCCTGCAAAAGAGATTCCAGCCCATACAGTTATCCCAGGCTGAATTCAGTTGTGTGTTCTATGGTTAATCAAGGATTCTAGGAGCTCCAATATACACAGGTGTGTCGATTCACATGTTCTGAAAGCTTGAACTGAGCCTCAGCTGTCCACACAGTCATGTCTAAAATGTCTGGAGTATTATCATTGTGATTAATAAAAATTTTGTGTGGCGATCTGGGTCATCTTGATAAGTCCATGTATTAAATGAAGAATATACGGTTTCATGTTCAGCTATTTAAGTATTTTTGGTAAGGATGTTCTACTTATACTCAAGTCTAAACTAGGATGGTATGTTAACGTTTTTGGACTTTCTACAAAAGCTTGTGCAACCAGATACTTGGTCTTATCTGTGCATACAGTTGGGAAGCCTGTGAATGGAAGATCTGCCATTGATCCATTTTCTTAAACTTATTTCTATAAGTTCGGCGATGGAAAAGCATGCCAATCAATTTGTGTTGAAACTATGATTCCATTTCCTACTTAAATCCATAGTATTTTCAGTTTTCCAATATGTCTTTAACATAAATTTGCATTGTTAAAAATTAAATTTATATGGTGTAATCACAGAATTAGAGTCTATTTATAGATGAATAAATATACTCTAATTATGTGAGCGTGATACAGAAAATGATTCCACTTGACCAAACATTTTCTTTTTTCTTTTATTTACATCAACTTCAAGCAACTTTATTTACATTAACTTCAAGTTACCCAGTTTTAGCTCAAATCATTTGACAAATGATTTGTCAAATGATTTGAGCTAAAACTGGGTTAACAGCTTCTTCTAATTGAAATAAATAATGAACATTTAATAAACCATACACATAAACACATTTCTTTAAAAAATATATTTATACAGTAAATAATATTATATTATAAACATACCACTAAATACTCTTGCTGTACAACTACAAAACTAGTAGCTTCCTTAACTTTTAAATATTTCGCAGCGTCATTGTATAAACAAACAAAAAAGGGAATATTTTTATAAAATAAATGGTCATTATTTTTCAAACGTTATATTTTGTTATTGCATAATAATAATAATTATTATTTTATTGATATTTAAATGATATTATAATAATATTATGTTGATATATTATAATGTTATGTTTTGCTATTATGTAAGCATCGACCTTGATTTAGTACTTTTATGAAATATGTAAACGTCACACTTATATATTAGAATGGTCGTACATATGCATAAAATAAAAGTAAACCCTATTAATTCCATTCACTGGGAATTCCCACTTAAATTTCATTTGATTCTATTCTCTTTATTCACCAAATTAAACTTGATTCCCAACTCCTTGATATTTGATTCTCAACTTTAATTTAGGTAAAAGAGTAGAAAGATAGTCAATGATTATATTTCTTTTTAAAAACAAATGGACCCTATCGAGAAAATAAATTACTCCCCTATTGGAAATCTATTCGTAAAAGAAAAAATAAATCCATTACACATTTTTCTGAAAATGAATATTTTTAATGCATTCTATATAGCACGAAACGGATCGAAACCACTCTTTATCTCCCACTTTACAAGTTTGCTATTGCCTGCGGTTATTTGCTGAGGGTTCTTTTAAAATCGTGGCTATGTATAGTGATCTTCTTGTTAATGTGAACATTAAGTAAACAGTTGAACTATATGGCTCGCTTTCTTCATGCGGAATGCGGCTTCCCGCCTACGATTGTTGTATGAGAAATTTTATTTATAGAAATTTCATTTTTTTCTTATTTTCAATTTTTCTGGCGTTATTGGTGCCTTTGACTTTATTGCATCTATAAAGAAACCGGCAAACGATGATAACCCAAAAACTTGTCAAAATAAAAAAGTTCTGTTACGTTGAATGCTCTAATGGTATCTGGATTTGATCTTAATATCTGCAATGTAGTGTTTGGGTATAGGTTTGGTTAGATCATCATGCAGCTATAGTAATTGACCTCGAAAATTGTGTATTATTTACTGGGTGATAAAAATTGTTCCTGTGAAAATTATCTTTCACTTTAAAATGACTGCCATTTTCATTAATGAAGTCAAAAAAGCACAGTACAAGAATTTAATTTATGTATTGATGATAGAATTAAAATTTTATTTCCGATAACAAGAAAATCCATAGAAAGAATATAAAATATTTATTCTATATTATTCTTTCATCCATACTAAATGAATAACATCTGCTCTAGACAATTTTTAATAGATTCAGTTGATTGTATAATTGTGCACACAATTTAAATAAAATTTTACTCAATTCGTTGATTCTAATCAACTGATATCTATAGTTCAGTGATATAATTTGATTACATTTTCTTAATTTTATTTTATTTAGTGCATATAGAGCCCTATATATACATATATATATTGTATTATACAGTATGAAATATATTTTAACAATAACACATATAAACTGTTACCTAATCTATAATTTGTCTGTATAAATTATAATGAAGAATCTATATGTCAATATTTGTATAGGTCGATATTTATATTTTTAACAATAAATAATAATAGTGTAAATGATCAGCGTTTATTTTAACTTAGGCCCTAATAATATTTTTAAAGTTAGTTTCATTTAATATGTACCAGTTCAAGCCATTTTGTATAACGTACGTACCAGTCCAAGGGGAGGTTTCACGGACCTTATACGATCCACTAAATCAATATGTGAATTCAATCAATACATACGTACGTGCATGGACAACAAGATGATCCTAATTTTTACAGTGCTTCCAATATAGTAAGACGTTTTGAGTTCGCATCTCAACTGCCTCAAGGTATTGGCATATTTGTACTGATCGCTTCTTTGATAACTATGATTTGATTGTCTGATGTTTTGGTAGTTATTATAACTGCCTTGCTACTGTGAACAACAACCGTCGTTTTGTTCTAGCTACGATCAATGGAGGCCACAACATTTGAGAGGTAATCCCGACAGGTACACATCCGATTTGTTTTTACCGAGAGATGTTCCTTAGCAACATATATGCCTTGATATATACCACCAAAACATGCTATTAGAAATTTCAAAGCAGTATTATGTATATCTCAATTGAACATATGAGCAATAATTAAGATCCTGTAAGTCTAAAATCATTGTCAATATTAGCATACTGTTGTGACCATATATTAAGATGTTATTATGTATCTATCTGTTTCCCTCTTGCCTTCATTGTCTCTCTATCATCTTCCCTGCTATCCTATTCTGATTGGCCTTAAGCCCATACTGTACTTATTGTATAATGGTGCTCTTAGCACCGAGAATAAGATACCCAAATTAGAGGATTATATCTTATCTTATCATACATGCCTACCTTTTCTATATTCTATATTCACTATTTGTTTATTCTATT
>JAUZND010092197.1:0-14724 GCA_034780555.1 Coelogynopora nodosa | reverse complement strand
ATACTATTCTATGGCTAAATCAAAACAGACTTAAAGTTAATATATGCTGCCGCTGGGTTTTAGCGGTATAGCCTATACTAAAATAACGAATAAGTTGCTATACTAAATGTATTAAAATACGAGTATATTTGTAGACAATTTTTAGGTGATTTATAAAATTTAACTAAATTTTAATAAAATTTTACTAAATATTTACGTAATAGACTTGATTGTAGATATTGCGCAATCAACGCAGCATCGACTGTGTGAATACACAAATGGTATAGTTTCTTATAAAGAAAACATTATTGTGGGATTAATTATGTAATCACATATTGTTTTTGACTTATTAAATTAGATTAGAAACAAAAACGATAATTTTAACTTGTAATTTGTTGGGATAAAATTACTTTACTCATATATTGTACATTATACTTTGTATATATACTGTCCGGAAAAAAGATCTAAAAAACCAAATTGCGAAAAATACGGACCAAGATCTTTTAATACATACATAGGATACGTCTTCTGTACAAACATAGGCAAAAAATATAAATAAAATGTAACGAAATATATTTATATTATATTATATTTGAAATCATTTTTAGATAGATATAAAATAAAAACTATTTTATACTAATCCGTCGATTTCAATATTTGTTTGAATTAAATATAATTATAGTTATATTTCAATATACCTTGTCGTTGACAAAATAAATCACAAAGATTGAAAATGATGGATATATAATCTAGTGACAAGCAAAATGTCAATATTATATAATATTTATAAGTATAAATGAAAATTATTTTTTTAAATCGATAATTCATCTAATATATATCTTTAATAATGCAATTTATAATTTATATACTTTATTTTAATATTCGTATTTTATATTATTATATTATTATTATATATTATTATATTATTATTATTATATTATTATATATATTATTATTATATTATAATATTATATTATATTATTATTATTATTATATTATTTATTATATTATATTATTATATATTATTATATTATTATATTATTATTATATTATTATATATTATATTATTCTAATATTCGTATTTTGCCTTCCCATTTTACAGTTTGGAATTCTCTGGTAATCTACATTTTCGGAGCTATTCTCTCAAGACCGATAACACAATTTCTACATTTTAGCATTTCATTAGGCGGATTTCTTGGACCGGCTCTAATGCATCCTTTTATTAAACAAATGGGAAAAATACCAATCGACCAAAACTACTGCAATCGTGATTTTAATGAAACGCTTGAGGCTGATTTCGCCGTCAATAAAACAGTCATAGTAAATTCGACTATTTTTGATGACATCCCCCCGCTGGCATATCCCTATTTTATAGACTCTTGCTCTGCTGGGGTATTATTTATCGGCTATATCGTAATTATAGCTAGTAACAAAACTTTAGAAAAATTCGAAACAAAAGCATCGGATAAAAAGCAATTGAACGATTTTTCCGATATTAAACCGAACTTAAAATTTCCAAAGCTGTTGCTATTCCTTACAGTAATATTTTATTTTTTTATTGGAGGACAAGAATCTTGTTTCTGGAATTACAGTTTCTCCTACGCCATTTGCACCAAACTGCAAATGACAGAAGTTGAGGCCGCTTCACTAACAACTACATTTTTTGCCGGTTTCCTGGTTGGTCGAACATTTGGCGTTTTTATTGCCCGCTACATTCGACCAGTTGTAATAGTATATGCTGAATTAGTGGCCTGCTTAGTGATGACAACTATTTTAAGTATTTGGGGCGAGACTCATCATTATCTAACATTCACTCTTTTTGCATTTTACGGATTTTCTATATCAATGGTGTTTCCCTCCTGTATCAGTTGGATTGCAATTCAGATGGATGTCACCGCACTAATCTCAAGCTCATGGTTCGTAGGATTTAACATCGGCGTCAGTACCTGTTCCCCACTCATTGGATTTCTATTCAAAACGGATGCTGGTGCCTCTATGTTTAGTTATGCCACGGCAACAATGGCCTTTTGTACAGTTGTTGTGTTTTCTATGATGATTGGTGTAACACGACTACAGGTTAAAGGTAGCGAGAAAACTGACATTTTCTGTGTAGAGGTGGAACCTATTATTCCAATAGAGAATGTAGAAAACATGTCTGTGAAAGAATAGTTTATTTATATTATTTTTTATGACCGATTAGAAAATAATAAATCTATATTTTTCAGTGGTTTTTATGGTTATATTTGTTGTTTTTTCTATATACTTTTTTAAAAAAATGCAAACATATCCTGTTTACAACAAATATTATTTAATAATAGAGTTGTTAAATGCCCTTCACATTTCAGGGAGAATTTTTTATACTACAAATTATATATTACTATTGCAAATTTTATGGAATATAGATTGTAAATCGCAACTTTCGTTTTTTCAAAATTTTATTTCAAAAGTATTTTAACCTTTTAATCATAGTTATTATTTTTTAATTAATTAAACCTTCTTAAAAATTTGTATTACGTTTATGATATTGATTTTTTTAATATATTATGTTTGTAGTAGTCTATACAAAGACACTATGGAAATAAATTCCAAAATCAGCTTTGAAAAATCCAACCATTCAAAAACCTACCACGGCTGAGTACCTACTGATCATAATATATATTCTTCTCTTGACATTGCTTTCCTTTTAATTTTTATGGAACATGTATTGTTAAATAGCAATCACATTTGTATATGACGTGTTATGTTTTTGACTATGAAAACAATATAGTGCACATCATTAGATATGTTCTATAAAGGATTAATAAATTCCAATTCTGTATATTTAAAGTATGTATATTAGCGTATTATAAAATATTATTTTTACTCTTATTTTTAAATTCTTCGTGTGGCAAATTTTTGTTTGTATTATTAGGCTATGGTCTGACTTTTTTATAACAACTTTTAAAGCAAAATAATATAATTAAAGATTTAAAAATAACACCGACTCTTTTATTTTCTTACAAATACTCCTGAAAGTAGTATATTGAGTGTGTTATCTTAAATCATATTACATAAATTACGGTTATTCGGTATAGTTTTCAAAATAAACACAAATTGGGAAAATTGGTTTCTTATAACTTAACTATATATTTTCATGTCAAATAGTGAACTCCAAATTTGACAACAGATAGTTTGATCTTGTATCAAGCTATATCTCTGTTTATATAACACATGTTATCTCTTTGCTGAACGTGTTAGTACTCCACTGACAAGGTCAATAGGCTAGCTAAGAAACCAATACGAGATTGATCAAGTGGATCTAACATTATCGTAATAATTTTGTCTACCGAGACACTTCAGCTGGAATATAATATTATTTCACTCTCAAAAAGAAAATATACGACGATATCGAGAAATAATCGATACATCACTTTCACAATGTTTCATGGACCGTAGTTTGTCTAATAGAAAGAACATATTTATATATAAGAAAATATTTATTTTGGGCATTATCCAGCACGAATTAATAAGTATCACTACATATTGATAACTTCATACTATAAAACATTCAGGCAACATGAGGGTAAGTGTCCTTGTTTAATCGTTTAAAAAAGATTAAATTGATAAAAACATGTTATTATTAAATAATAAACACATATTTTATAACAGAAGAAATACGTTTCTTTTAAAATTGACTATTTGAAATCTTGTTATTTTCATTGAGATTGGTTCGATAAATAAATAAAAAACATTTATCTAGGTTTTATTTTATTTAGTAAAACAAACCCGTTGTATATGATTTCGGTTTGTTTCTGCTTTGTAACTAATGCTATTTTTTGTTTTATAGATGAAAATATATTAATACAGTAAGTTAATAAAATAAGATATAAAAGAATTTAACAAAGAAATTAATAACTTCGAAATTATTTTTTTAATCAACTCAAAATTGTAACCAAAACATTTTATTATTGTCAAGACTAGTTTTTTCCTCAAAATATTGGAAAAAATGTTTTTTTTAAATGTCTTCCTTGATTTGAACTAAATTGAATTTATGTTATATTATTTACATTATTGTTTATAGTTTATAATTATGTTATATAACAATTTGTAATTGTATTTCACATATAAATAATGTGAACAATGCAATGAAACAGTACAAATTATAAAAATGCATAAATACTCATGTATACAATAGTATGCCACCAATTTGCAAATAATATTGTAAAACATTTGTACAAAATATTTAAAAAGTAAAACCGACCTAATTACAATATACTCGAAGCAGTAATATTTTTTATTTCTGAAACATCAAAGTAAAATTATAAATCATGTGAATTAACTCATTACAATAAACTAATTTGTTTGTTGTGGATAATGGTATGTGACATGATATGGCATTGCGTACCGTATAATATATTATAAACTATCATTATATGTATAATTTTATATAATACAATTATATCTAAATTATATATATATATGTATAAAAATAATTTTAGTTTAATAAATCGTAATTTTATATACACATTCAAATTGTTCAATTGCACGATTCAGGCGCGTAGCTAGCATTTTAAAAGGGGGGTCGGATATTTCTGAAAAAGATTTAGATAATTTTTCCAGTGTATTGTATATTATTATTCTAGAATGTTCCAAGATAGGAAATCTCATAGGCTATTTTAGGAACACACACAGGAACTCTATTTAAGTGTCTATTTATGCTTACTAAAAAACATAGTTACAAATAAAAAGGGTACTCTGTTGAAAAGGGGGGTCGATCGCAACCAACGACCCCCCCTAGTTACTCTGAATAGCACTCTGAATATTCATTTTCATCACCTCTGTAACTATAGCTAACAGCGTTGATATCTGTGAGCCAAATATTAATTTGAAATATCATACCATACATGAATTACATACTATTTAATATTTCAGATGATTACACTTCTTAAGAAGTATTGTTCACTTCTACCGATTATTCTCATTGGCCAGTTGATATACGTAAGAATCTAACGATTAATGAGAATTTAATGTTCTATTTTATGTTCTAAATATATGTTATATTTAGGACGACACATTAATAAAAAATAAAAATATATTCACACACCGTCAATTAACTAATTTAATCATTACTGAATCAATAGTTAAAATTATTTTATTGATATAATTAATTTAATTCAGTTGCAACGACCTCTATCACTGTCTCGAGTATAACCTCAAAACTTACTAGTACCTATATGTAATATATTTAATAAACATTACTTGTATAACGTTGCCACTGTACAAGAGCGTCACCTACATTTTCATCAAACTACTATATACTATATTTTTTTAGTAAATTATATTACATAGAAAATATTAAATTTAATACATTAAATCTTCGGAAAATTTACTAGATAATAAAGTAATCTTTAAAAGTATTGTAATGTGATTATCATTTTATTAATTCTTTGATTGAATAATAGATTAATGTTAAATATAATGTGATAACAATGAATGTGCCGGATAACCCTATTTTGCATGAACTTGTTTAAAACCTTCAGCTTACTTTGGGCTTTCTTGCTTCACTCGTTAACTGGAGAGTCCATCGGACCATGCTTGTTCAATTTTAATTTCTATATAATCTAAGCTGTTTTAAAATTAGAACAAGTTTTATAACTTTCATTTGCGTGCTATTTATACCACATCAGAGTTCACATAATCTTAACCTTACTCAATAATTTATAAAAGTAGGACAAAATATGTATATAAATATATATATATATTTAAATAATATTGTCAAATTTTCATTGTTCAACAGTAAAATCCAATTAGTTAATATATTTTTTATAAACATATTATATTACTAACACATATAAAAATATCGTATTATTAAAGTATATCAAACATTAATAAAGTCAAAAATGGTAAAACACTTAATTAATCAATTTTCGATATAATATTCTTCAAAAGTGTAAAAATACATTAATTAATGAAAAAATATATTTAGAAATGGAAAAGATCTGAAAATAATTTAATTTATAAAAATGTGTATATAGTGCAAACGAATTATGCATAATATTGTAATTTTTATAATTTGTATAAAAACCAGTGAAATCTTGTTAAAATCAAGAAGGACCGTTTTCTACTTATTGGTCATAACACCACCATCCCCACCCTCTTAATCGGTTAACTGTTTCAAAAATATTGGTTCATTTTGGAACCAATCATTATCGCGTATTTTATTTTTTTGATTAATGATTAATTTTAACAATATCATGATTATCCATGGAAGACTATTAATTCAAAGCATCCAAGTTCCAACTTTTGGCGCCGGCACTGACTAGTTTCACCTAACCTATATTTTGAAACAGAAAAATGTGATCACGGACAAACAGTATATGGGTACCTTTTTGTGTCATCGAATTAAAAATACTAGTTTGACACTTCTTAAATTGCTCGATTAGAACAATATTGACTTATATGTCACATAAATATGTTAACATATAAAATTCACATTGTTCGGATATGGTATTAGATTAGTCACATAATATAAATGTTTTCTGTCTAAAAGAATAGTAGTGTTTTGAAAACAATTTAAAAGAATACATTCTGTAAATGTTGAAAAGATTAAAAAATGGTTAAAAACAATTGCAATGAAGTCCAATTTTTTGATGAAATAAAATGAAATTTTCATTTAAAACGAAACATGTTTTTTAAAAAACGACAAGACGTTATATAATAAAACTGACAATTTAATCAAGTATACGACATATACATATTAAATAAATAATAATTTACAAAATATTCGATCAATTTAAAGACTTACATTTTAAAGAAATAATCAAAGCAACTGTAATTTAGAACCTTAGAATGATCAAACAAAAATATTAAAATATATATTTTTAAATATCTGAATTATATAGCTTGTACTATAAACAACACAAGCCTGACCAGGAACATATTTAATATAAAATTATATAGAAACACATGGGAAACGAAATTTATCCAGTTCAAATTATGTTGATAAAAAATTATCTTACTACTAAATATATATCCTTTGTAATTTGTTTTATTCTGATTAAACTCTACTTACACGTTAACGTGTTAAATTCATGATACTTCAAATAGAAAATTAGGTGTTATTCCTTTTTTTAAATCAAACGTAAAATCAAAATAAGTTTGCTAAAATTATTACTGATAAGATTTATTATTTCATCTAATATATTTTTAGCATGTTTATGTAAGAGGCGCGCAAACTGAGGACATTATACTTAAAGCAAAAGTACTCGTCGTTAATTATACATTATTATCTCCATATTATAATCAACCGATTTACCTGGTGTTGTTAAAACTGACCTCTTTTAAGTTCTTGTATACAAATATACGATGAAGGCATGTTTCTGCAATTAAACGCATTGTGGTTTTGATACTATATACCTTCTAGCTGAGAGTATAATTGATTTTTGTAGATAAAATACCTCCGTTTAACAATAAATTATTTCATTTGAAAGATAGATATAAAAACGTGTATACTATACGAGGACAGTGTAGCGCTAGCTCGCATGAATCTATAAATGGAAAATAAGTAATGATATCAAAGATAACTTTAGAACTGAGGCTAAAGATCGTCTATTGTAGCATAGAAAAAGATCACATGATTACTAATATTAAACTACCATTTTGTTGAAATGGTTGATGATATAAAAATAAATCTGGTTTATATTTTTGTATAGTAGCATAATGTACAAACTCAACTAAAAATGGAGTAATTATTCATGAAATATTATTCTTATAGTATTTTTACGATTAATAAATTGTATATATATAATTGATTCATTCAATAATAATTATATGTGTTAATTTCTACGTTACTATAAGGAATCATTCATATAAAAATACATAATCGTAAAAAATAATACTTTTTTTAACAGCAAAGATTATATTATTAACGAGACGTTGCACTTGTTTATTCTATAACCTTCTGTGAAAATGTTTACATTTCTGGAATGCAAATGTAATCACATTGTTATTTTGTAATGGATAAATATTCAATAACTATGGATATTATAGTCTCGCAGGCAAGATTTTAAATTTTATTGTATGGATTTGTAACATTTATTAACAACAAATATATTATTGAAGTTACATTGTATAACAAGAACGTTATATTTTAAAATTAAGATGTGCAAACGTATGGGTGAATTAATACAAAAAATAATTATATGATATTGACCAATAATATATCATTAAATAAACATGTGAAAACCTTCTGTTCACAGCAAATATTAACAGAAATCATTTTTTAGATGACATTAATATTCGTTTGTTATTCTAGTTTGTATTGCTTTATTAAACAGAATATTTGGTTTATAAATAATTTAAAAAAACCATGAAGAGCGTACGAAATATGGTACAGAATATACCAGAATTGCAGAACATCCACGTTAATAAAATATGCTAGAACAAGTTGATGCCACATTGAATCAAGTAATGCAATAACTAATGCAATGCGTAATTCCTATATATTGGCAATTATTAACTCCAGTCATAATATTAACATTTCTGGATGAGAAATAATTGGAAAATTACTGCGATAAGAAGGATTGTTCGGCGACTTTTGGATAACACTACTGTTTGATACAATATATTTCCTAATAATTTCTTTGTATATAATAAGTCGGAATTTCAATCTCGAGACTTCTTTTCAAAAATATAAGCTCGGCAAAAATGATATTTTCAAATCAGTCTATGTTATCTATGGTTATCAGTTGTCTATGGCTATCAGTTGTCTATGGTTATCAGTAATCTATGATTATCGATCGTCTATGTTAATCAGTTGTCTATGGTTATCAGGTGTCTATGGTTATCAGGTGTTTATGGTTATCTGTTGTCTATGGTTATCAGTTTGTTATTATTATCAGGTGTCTATGGTTATCAGGTGTCTATGGTTATCAATTGTCTATGGTTATCAGGTGTCTATGATTATCAGGTGTTTATGGTTATCTGTTGTCTATGGTTATCAGTTGTATATGGTTATGAGTTGTCTATGGTTATCAGTTGATTATGGTTATGGGTTGTTTATGGTTATCAGTTAGCTATGGTTATCAGTTGTCTATGGTTATCATTTTTATTATCATATTGCAATGATTAACGTATGTTACAATGATTAAATTATATTACAATGATAAAATTATATTGCGGTCAGGTTTATTTAAATTAATAAAATTTAAATCGATTAAGCACATTACAATATTTCTACAAGCATATTGAAATCGGACGTCACAATATGGCGACTCAAACTCAAAATACTACTAAAAGGTCGCATTAAATATAGACTTAATGATCGTGTTGACATGTGTGGGAAATGTTTTTATAAATGAAATAGAGAACAAATTCCAATAACATTTTTGAGAAAATTATTGTTGAGTTGCAATAATATCATTTATTACATTTGGTGAATTTTGTCCGATTTATGTTTAATATTTTTTATTAAATAATAAACGACATTAGCAATACAAACCTTATGATTGTCAAAACCGAAATGGTATTTTTTCTCATTTAACAATTTATTTTTTCAATAATTATTTATTGATTTATATATATAAAAATATATTGCGCAAGAAAATATTAATATTATGCTTTGTTTTGCAATTCAGGGGATGAGTCTGTCAATGGTTGGTACTTCTTTGCCATACTTGTCCCTACGTGTGGATCGATCACTTCCTGAAATGGGATTCATTTTCACCGCATACGGCATCGCCTTTATGACAGCGTCGCTTGTAACCGGATTCGTATTTTGCCAACTTACGCAATCAAAGAACAAGCTGCTCTTTCTTATACTGACGATAATAATAATGAGCTTGTGTCGACTTGTTGTTCCCTTTTTACGCTCTTATACTCTCCTGATTACAGTTCAGGTCGGAATGGGGATTGGCAGTGGAATGTACGATACGTGTAAGTGTATATAGTATGGTAAATGAAAAAGATTTTAGATTATACATTGATTCTTAATCGAGAATAATTAATTGACATATTTATAATTAACAATATTTTAAACTTGGTGTTTATTTTTGAACATCGATGTATATATATATAAGATATTGATCTATACACCGGCTGATTAACTATAAATTATTCGTTGTAGCTTGCGATTCGTCAACGTTGCTAATAATGGCATGTATACTGTCCAAACTTCCTACCTGACCTTTCTTCTGCTAAAATATTTTCACTTGTGGTTTTAAATGAGTCAGTATAGGCTTCTAAAGAGGACTTAACTGGAATAGCTAATAAGTGTCATTGTTCCATAGTTCTGTAACTTTTAAAATTATTGTTATATATCTACAGAATAGAAAAAAATCATACATCTATATGTATTCTTGGTAAATTTTAAATATATTTTCTTTTCTCTCAACTGCCACCAAAATCTTAGTAATAATAAGAAACAATTTTGCTAATATTTAGGAAAAGTCTAAATTTCTAGATTATATCGTAATAAATGTTCAATTTATTGTTTTTTGTTGTTTATTAAATGAATATTTAAAACATTTCTTAACAATGCAATTAATACTTAATATTTAGTAAATTTAATTGACTTAACTTAAATATTATTTTTGGCTTCTTTAGAGTGATAATTAGTCATAAATATTTTGTTAATATATTTAAAAGCATTAAACGTGTTTATCTCTGTCATTACAGCTATCAATTCATTGGTTATTTACATTTTTGGAC
Organism: Coelogynopora nodosa; assembly: GCA_034780555.1. Lineage (NCBI taxonomy): Eukaryota > Metazoa > Platyhelminthes > Proseriata > Coelogynoporidae > Coelogynopora > Coelogynopora nodosa. The sequence goes on along the minus strand of JAUZND010092197.1, from coordinate 4,059 downwards.
CAATATTTTCGCGTTCAATTACCCAATTTCTTCATTTCGGCGTATCCTTGGGTGGTTTCCTTGGTCCTGCAATCATGCACCCATTCATCAAGCAGATGGGGACAATTCCGATCAAGAAGGATTACTGTTTTCGCCATAACACCTCGACACATCACCATAATGTTACTGAATTAATTATAACCGCATCAAAAAATTCGACCATCTTTGATAACGTTCCACCATTGGCTTATCCCTACTTCATCTATGAATTGGCGAACGTAGTAACGATAATCGTCTATGTGAGTCTAATCATCTTCAAGTTTCGATTGGAAAAATTCGTCACAAATGAAGATGCAGTGTCCAGTGTGATACACTCAAAGCGGATTGTCAAATATCCAAAGTTACTCATTATGTTTGTCATGATATTTTATGGTCTCTTGTGCGGACAGGAATCAATGTTTTGGAATATGAGTTTTTCTTACGCTATTTGCACTAAACTAAATATGACAGAAGTTGAAGCCGCAACACTAACAACTACATTCTTTATAGGGTTTCTATCCGGTCGATTTTCGGGAATATTTGTTGCAAAGTGTATTCCACCGAGTGTTATTGTATTTGTAGAGCTACTCGGCTGCTTTATCGCCTCAACAACACTTAGCATTTGGGGTGAAGAAAATAAAATTTTAACCTTCGCTTGCTTCGGTATTTATGGATATGCAGTTTCCATGGTGTTTGCCTCGTGTATCAGCTGGCTTGCCGAACAGATGGATGTTACTGGCGGTGCCTCGAGTTCTTGGTTTGTTGGCTGCCTCGTATCGGTCAGTGTATTTCCGCCATTCATTGGGTATCTATTTTCCACTGTTGGATCCTCTAGTTTTGCATACTTGGTAGCGACAATTTCGTTTACCAATCTGCTAACATTTATTATCATGCTAATTGTCTCAAAATTTAAGACTGACAAAAGAGACCCGAGCGCTACTACAAATGAAATCGAGATTATGCTTTCTGACAGGTAATCTTTTCTTTCAGAGTTTCTTCTCGATAAACCAGTTTACTAATACTATGCTTTTTGCAATATTCTGTGTATTTTAATAAAAAAAAGTATGTTTATTATTCAAGTACCTACTATTTATTAAAATTTGACGATTTTTGTATAGTATTTAAATATAATGAATATCACACAATTTGAATTTACTACAGTTTTCAATCTATATTTTAATTGAAATGTTCACATTGTAACTATTATTATAAAACTGAATTAATGTGCCTGGAATATTGCACAACATTGTATATGTGTCAAATACTTTTTAGACGTATTATGGAGTATAAATATAGTAATTATTGTTCAATGCTAGTGCTTCTGTTTTACATTATACTTGTCCAATTATGATTTTTTATTAAATTATATCTATACGATTTCCAAAATGTTTTAACTTAAAATATTGGGCTACTTAGTATACTAGAGAACTGAAGATATTTATACAATACTTGTCTTTAAGATTTTTTGCTGACTACATTCTATCTCACTTTCGTCAGGATGTTTTCCAGTTAGCAATTCCAATTCCAGTCCGAGAATTGATGCTCAGAGATCCATGTTAAGCTGCGGTTGTCATGGGACTGGACTTTTTAAGATGACCGATTCCATGGCTAATATTTTCATAAATAATTATTTAATGTGATTATCAATAGATGAGGGGGGCTAGTGGGGAGGTAAGAAAATGATGGGTGTTTTTAACTAATCAAAAAAAGTACGTGTCTAACTAGTAGTAATTATCTATAATGTTTTTCTTCCCTGGAAACATCAGTCCATCCACTATTTTATTTTTCGTTAAATAATTATATTTTTACAAATTACATGATTACAAATTAAAATCGGGTTTGAAATTTGGTGAATGTATTTATTTCATCTATGTCTTACTATTAAATAAATTAAATGTATAGTATAGTATAGCATAACACCAATTGCTTTGTTTATTATTGCACGCTTGCACTCTATTTCTGATATGTTTGCAAATACAAGTAAACGTGTAGGCCCTCCAATATACCTCACTCACAGAGGCCGCTCACTTTTACATTTTAACAATTCTTATTTTAGTTGAGTTTGAAATGCATTTTAAAAGGGTTATTGTAATTTAATTATATATTTTAGAATTTAAAATTGATTAAGTAAGTAAATTTTATTTAATTATTTAGATTAATGTAATTTTTATTCATATTTTCTTTTCTATATATTTTAATTTTAATCAGTTGATTTTAATCATTTTAGTCATAAACATTAATAGATAATACAATAATATTTACTGAAATTTAAATCTTACTATCTGTAAATATATTAAAAATTAAAATATTAAATGTATGCAACTTAAATTAATTTTAACTGATGTGAGTGATACAAAAGATTATTTTTTTAGTGATTATTAGAACTAATATAACTATAATTAGATTAAAAAAATTGTCTACAAAAAGTTGATAATGTGGATAGTTAAAAAAATGAACAATATCATAACCCAAACTGACAAAGGTATGTTCTCTAATAAAAAAGCATTATTTAAAGATATAAAATATTGTATTCAAAAAAACCAAAGATATTAAATTTCAACGCAGTGCTGTTCATTATTAATCCACTCCTATATACAGAAAGATTAATATCATAAACGAAAAATAGTTAAAAAATTAAAAATGACACATGATTAAAAATATTATGGTATGACATATAAAACCATGCATCTTTAGATTGCTTTCCCGAAAAGTTCCATCTTAAAATTGTTTGAGACGCAATAGTTTGGTTATTTATAATTATAATAAACAGAAAATTAAAAACAAATATTTTAAAAAATTATTAAAAACATTTAAACATGTAGATTATACCTTTTCAGTGCATTCAAAACATGTTAAAGCTTTTTAAATGCTGAAAATTTTACATCTATTAATAATTATTTACTTTCAACCCCCACTCACAAGCCAGCTATATTATATATCTATATAACTGCCACTACATAATTCCTAGATGGGATACCTGTAAATTCGAGCCACGTATGAATTTATTATGATATCAAATTTGCACAATACGCAACAGGTATACTAACGGTGATTAGAGTATTTTATTTGCCAAAATGCTAACATGACAACTACGTTGTCTTTATCGGGAAACTATTATTATTTAGAATTTATATATATATATATATATGAGCATGAATATTTAAAATGATTTAAACGTGTAAACTCAGTAATATGCTTATTTTATATTTTATAATTATTAAAAGAAGTTTTTGAAATTGGAACTACAGCGACTTATTCCATAACCCTTTCTACATTAATAAATTTTAGGGACACGTACTTTGAAAATGGAGAAATTTATTGTTTAAAAGTATATTGATTTTTCTTAAATTAATATATTACAAAAATATATTGAATGTCAAAGTTGACCATTTCTTGTATTGCTATCAAAATTACATATTACTAAATTTAAATAAATAAATGAATATTTTAAATAAATAATAATAAAATAATAATATATATTACATAAAATAAAAAATTAAATAAAAAAATATAATAATAAAATGTAATAATAAAATAATAAATAATGAAATAATAAAATATAAATATTATAATATTACTAAATTCTCCGAACTCAAAAAATAAATTTTCGAAGTTGTTTTTGAGACACGTATTTTTGATAATTAAATACATTCAATATTACAGTTTTAATGTATGACAAGAAATGCATGTATCGGATAATTAATAAATGCAGTTATTGCAGGGTTGGTGTACATAATTCGTTTCATTAAAAACTTCTTGTTTAAAAAATAACAAATTAAAAATTATATAGTTATAATTTTTTTATGTTCAAATAAAAAGAAAGTTTTTTGATTGAATTTAGATATTTATATGCGACTATAAAACATATAGTTATATAAAGTTACAGCGATTACCCTAAATAGGCTATATGCATACAAGATGAATTACACTAAAAGGTGTTTGTGTTTTACCTGTTAACACTAGAAGCGCCGGAATTTTAATATACCTACAAGCGCCGAACCCGGCAAGTGACGGGGTCGGCGCGTCTAGTGTTAAAAAGTT
>JAUZND010092196.1:0-14724 GCA_034780555.1 Coelogynopora nodosa | reverse complement strand
GAAAAAACATACTTTGCAGGTTGAGGTGATTTGAGAGCTGTACAGGAGACTGGAGTCAAAAATAACACCAAGATTACGTGATTCATTGACAGGCAAAATAAGCACACCATTCATGTGAAGGACAATAGGAAGGTTAGCCAGAGAGCGTCGTGTGTGAACCATAAGGTATTATACAAACTAAAATACAGAGATCCCACTCATGTTCCTATTATATTTATTTCCAGGTGTTTTCCCGAAAGTTTATATCAAAAAGAATTATCATGAAGTGGTGCATAAATACTATGATATTTTGACATCATTTTTCACTTCATAAACTGTTTTCTACCGCCGTAGACGAAATTTTTTAAGGAAAATATTATAACTTAGAAATTACGTTAACACTATTTTTTTATGATAACATAATATCAAAATTCAAGGAGTTATCCCGATTTTCCTTACTAATTCCAGTTTCAATGAGTTTTCCTGGTAGGAAATACACTTTGTCTAAAATTAAGGAGTTTTCCCGGTTTCTAGGAAGAATGGGAACCCCGAACATAATAATTAAATGCATAGAAATAAAACTTTTAATTTATTTATAATAAAATACTATGACAATACTCATAATTGATGTGTCATACAGAATGAAAATTATATAAAATACATATTACAGGCTAATATTGAAATATTGTAAACAACACTTTGTACATATTATATTTTCTCAAGACAGATAATTGCTTGTTTCAATTTGCATGATCTGGAATTCCACAATGTTTTATAAAAAATTTTCAACAGGACTCCTACGAACCTTGAGATGTTGATCTTGCGGCCGGACAGTTGTTGCAATTGTTGGATGGGCACGGGGGGCTGTTGTTGGTGATCGTAGATGGGCCGCTCACGGGGAGGTGCCGTGTCCTTCTGGGGGACTGCCGTATGCATAGGACCTACCACGTTCTCGTTTAAGGTAAGTGTGAAATCTTCCTGACAAAGGGGAAGCATTATTAGATTGTAATAAACTATAAATTGAAATATAACAAATGTGTTCAATGCCTTTAAGTTAACTTACACGATGTTCTATTATACAAAGCAATTTAAGCTAAGAAGTGGTTAAATAGAAAACACGGATCAAACGAAGTAGTAAAAATGAATGTTAGCGACGACGTGTATCAACGATTTTTCAAGTGACGATAAGATATAAAAATAAATTATTATTCATGCCACCATTTATATCTCTTAGAGATGCAGCAAGATAATCCAAGTCAACCAGCGAAGCACTCACATTATGCATGATAGTCTCGCCCTTGGAGTATGCGCCAATACTGATGGCATAATTGTTGAAGGGGCAGATGCCCGCTTTGTGGAACAGATGGATCAGATTGTATGGCTGCAGAGCCCGCTCGTGCGCGTGACATAGCACTGGACAAACGTTCATCTTTGTCAGCGGTCGTTCAATGTGGTCGTCGAAGAAGCGCTCAACCCTCTTCTTGAAGTAGCGCTAGACAACATAATAGACAACACGATACAATATTAATGCGGTTAATATTAGATTATCATATTATATAAATAAATAACAGTTGGCGACCGACTTGGAAGGCCCAGTAGCAGGTGTTCTCCACGCAGTGGTTGTAGGCGAGATGTGGCGGTAGAGGGAAAAGGAGGACACCCTCGTCCTTAGCTCTCTCCAACACACGAACACTCACGAACTGGAGATGACCGTCGTAAAGGAGTACGAGGGGACGCTGGGTGACGGCCACTTTAAGGTGTTTGGTGAACCACTGGATGAAGGCGTCCGAGTTGACCCAGCCGGTCTGGGATGTGGCGAACTTGGTGCCGCGGACCGCGCCCTCCATCATCATGTCTGCATGTGGAGGGGGAGATCAGAGATTCATATTACGCAGTCTATCCGATGCATGGACCCGATATTCATCAAAACAAGATATTTACAAATCAATAAAAAATAATTAAAATGTAGATTAAATACACACGTCCAAATAATAATTTTCTGGCAAACAAAACATATATAAGAAAAACAAATATGAATCTATGTTATTATGAATATTATATTTCACTTAGATTGTATGTTGTGCACACACTTCTAGCCAATATATGAAATTACAGGCTAATTATGTATTTCTACGCAACATGATGCTTGATAGAAAGCTATGGTAAATGCAATAAATGTTTTTAATTAATCTGTAAAAAAATATGTGAATCACAGAGCGTAGAATATCTGATAATATTATGAAGTACCAACTAAAATAATTTTATAACAAACATATTACTAACAAAAATAGTAGTAGCATGAATAATATAATTAATATTAATTGAAACACTTACGTGAAATATTGTCTCCTCGATAGATGAGAAATGGTGGTATTCTGTCTCCAGCTGCACTTCCAGCTCCAAGCATGGCAACTGTCGGACTCCAATAGGAAATGGACTGAGCTCGTTGAATACCGATTGGCAGAATTCTTGGTGGTTGATTCTCACAGCTTATACTCAGTTCATCTACTGTCCAAATATGTTCCGGTTTGTCTTTGATGCCATATTTTGTGAGAATCTATAAAAAACGTAATATAAAATTATAAAACACTCTGAATAACTACAAGTTCGTCGTTGGCGGAAAGACGAGAAATGTTGTATCTGATAAATATGATTTTTTAGCAGTGCGATTCGAATAGAATCTAGCCTTTTATTGAACTAAAAAGACAGCTGAATTAAGTTTTAGGGACAAATATAAATCAATCATAATTGCAAATATAGAAATAATATAGGCTGAGCAATCACAAATGACCATGAAACTGAATAGATGTCTTACCTTGTCCAACTGTTCAAAGTAGGCCTGCATTGCATCACCCGAGACCCCTTTACTCTTCCGATTGGTCCGGGGCCCGTAGAGAAAGTTTTTCAGGTCGGGCCAGCGGTTGAGGAAGGCATAGAACCAAGCTTGACTCGGATTAAGATATTTGAAGGGGGCTATCCTGCCGACTGCCTTGGTCATGTCTCCGGCCAGCTCGACCACCTGATTATACATATTAAATAGATAGACATAATATTATTAGTTAATTAATTGAAGCAGCAAAAGTTTTCCCATACATTTCAAGATCAAATTCCATGATTTAAAAAAAGTGTGTTAATAAAAAAGCTTACACATAACTTCGATACAATACTTGTATATACTTTTGATTAGGAAAATTAACACTAAAAATAGATTAAAGCATCATTGTCTGAACTATTGAGAAGGTAGATTTGCTTATTGGCACAAAGGTTCGAAAAAAAGTCCAGATTGAGAAATATGTCCCTAGTTAATCATATATAATTTTCCATGACCATATATTGAAAATCCCCCTTTTCTCTGACTATTATAAATTGATATATATTATTATTTAGAACCCTTTTTAATATCGTATTCGGGACATCTGGCGTATTTAAAATATCAAAATAAAATAACAGTTATTGCTTTCTTCACGTTCCTAGGACACCATCATTAAAACACAACAGAGAAGTCTAAAATAAAAGAACTACAAAAATGTATGTGATAACTACTGCCGCATATTAATTATTAACTCCACCAGCAGAAAAGGTTAACCTGATTGCGTGTGTAGGGGTACCCGATCTTGCTCATGAAAAGGATGTGGTCCACCATCTTCTTCTCCTCATCGTGGGTAAAGAAGGTGGGCGGCCCCGGTCGATTGCAGTCCAAACTCACACGTCCATGCACCCGGTCCCTCAACGTGGACTCGGGCACGTTGAAGGTAGAGGCGGCACTACGGAGGGACATACCGCAGTACTTGACGGCGTTGTAGGCCTTGGTCATGTCGCGTTGGGTCCATCGGCGGCGCCTTACGTGCGACTGCAGCAAAGGGGCGGGGTAGGCACTTCAAAGTATATGGACAATATTAATCATTTTAAATTAGAATTAAGAATAGCGTCATAATAAAAGCGTGAAACATTAACGAGATGTGCAACATGCCCTTCTTCTATGTACTTTACATTGTTCCCTTTGAGACATCGTTGTCATTCATATACCTTAATATTATTTATTAGTGAGCACATCTTGTACTAGTTATCACTGTATAATTTTATCCAATTAATTATTGGTGTAGTATTATTATTAAATATATTTATTCTCTCATTCATATATAATTCCTATAATATAGAATACATAATTTTGGTCATATTGTGTGTATGTGTAAATAACAATGACTGACATTAGTAATTTGCTATATGTACCCCCAGCTTTCGAGTGTAAACCAGTTGTAAGTCTTAATTTGAATGTCAAAAGTTATTGAACACATTGAATCAATTATATTGGCAAACTACTTTGGTTTTAGCAAAGAAAGAATGTGTTGTAAGTTGGTAGATAGGCAACACAAATATAGAAGTAATTGATATTTATTATTAGTCTAAACTTCAGGACATTTCCACAAGGATATGTACAATTCTCATGGAAAAAGCTTAATAGGTTTTTTATTTTTATGAATGAAATTATTGAAAGCGCTTTTTATTACTTATTATTATTAGCGCTTAAAAATTTGATTTTTATTTTATAAATTTAAATCATTAGCATGAAACAGATAATAATTCTAGAATCCATATAATTATAAAATATTTAATAATCATGACTGCTAACCTTCTATGCTTCGCAGTAGTCACTAACTTTTTTTATTACATTTTTTATTACGTTTTAGAACAGAAACCACCTATCTTCACAATATATAATTTATGCCCACATAATTTTTACTTTATATAATTCAAACAACAACCCTAAGCACACGCTTCACTAACCACGTTGCCGCCGATTCGATGATGATCATTATTGAGATCCATGCCTGCACTCTTGTAGTCGCCAATAAATACTACTTGTTGTTGATAATTAGCGGAAGAGGAGGTGGCGGGCAGGTAACCAGAAGACGAGTTGTCGGCATACTCCTCAGGGTCAACCTCCTCGATACCACTGTAGTCAATAGAATCGGAGAACTGTGAGATGGTCACTGACTGGCTGCTCGTCATCGGGTGTCGATACATACGAATTGTGAGATCTGAACAATTAAAAAGTGGACCAATTAAAAGTAGAGTACTATTAAATTGAAACACAAAAAGAGTGTGTTGGTAACATTTATAACTGTTTGCACATTTCCCTGCCGTAAACACAAACTATAGAATGATGACTTTTGATTACAAAACACAGGTATATGGTATAAATACGTTAATAAGTTATGTACAATTAACTCAAACAAAATAACGAAAAAAATAACAACAATAACAGTATGTAAACTTACCACAATCGTTGGGTAAAACACTATACAGCCACATTTCTGAGAAAAATATTAACGACATATTTAAATAGTCTAATTGAACAGTAAATAGTATTTCCCTGGAGTAGCTTCATACAAGTAACAATTCAAACCTCGTTTATGATGGGTAAATTATATCCATAATGTCACCAACTATTATTATACTAAACTAAAGCAATATTTACAAAAATGGAATTAATATGTATAATTAATTATAATATATATAAAAAAAGCATTGTACTACACGTTTATGGAGTGTATCTTTGTATTTTTCTGGAGTCCAAAATGAGTGAATGATTCAGTAAGGCAGTATATTATTTAAGTGCTATTTCTCCAATCAAGAATTTATACTTAATCTCACTACTTAAAATGCCTCAAATTTTGCAAAATATGTTTCTTAAGTTTGTCAAAGTACTTGTCCAGGAAATGCTCGCACAAGCAATTACTGTGATACTGTAAAAATTGCCTGCAGTAGATAATCAATGGAGGTGGCAAGAAAAGTTATGTATATAATATCATATTAATATGAAAGCACATTATTGATAACAATATTTACAGCATATATAGTTATTTGTTCCTCTATCAAAAGTGTATAAATCTCAAAATTGATAAAAACATAGTTTGTCACTTCTACCTCCCCTTAACCTTATTTAGTACACCTTTGGCCATGGCAGCACAATAAACTTTTAATTACATATATTATTTTTCGTTTTTAAGTATAAGACATTAAAATTCAATGACAATTACTAAAATTACGTCTACTGCAAAATAATATACTACAATCACTAACTTACAATATCTAACTGCCATCAAATCTTGCCAATACATATTTCAAATATCGATGTAGTGGTATGTCAGCATGTGAAGAGAGTGAAGTAACATTTTACAGGGCAGGCAAATTATAGAGTGACTGTATTGTATTATAGTTGTATGATATTTGAATCGAAGACATCAACATGTTTTACTTCTAATTGGCTGATTCTACATAATATCTCTGGAATATCTAAACAGGTGTAATATGAAGTCTGCATTTTGTTTAGTTATGGGTGTTTTGAGAGAGAGAGAGAGAGAGAACAGCAATTCAGCTGCAGGGTCAAAACACAGAATTGAGTCAGTCACATTGGAAAAAATAGAAATCTATGTAAATCAGAATAAATTCGATGTTTATGGATTCTCCACTGTCTTTGTTATACACTAATAATAGTCAAACAGATATTGACTAACCAAAAACAGTAATTCAAATAATATTCAAGATATTGTTATAGCAAAAATTTCATTGATTGTCTTTCCTATTTGCCTAAGCCATAATTATATTCTGTTTGCAGGTGATTTATTGATATCATAATTCAGTGAGTGTTTTTACATATTATTTATTACTAAGCAAATAAATTTTCAATTACAACATTTTAAATATAAATCTTACATTGTAATTGTAATTTTGGAATTGAAAACACCCCACAATTTTACTATAGTGAGCAATACTTTTAAGGATTAAAAATACTTCCCTTTGAAAGCATACTATCAAAAGTGTGAATTACTAACAATCATCTATCTCATTTGTGCTTGCATATTCATCAAATAAAGCATTTATATCAATAAATATGATAGCAAACTGAGTAAGCTGCTTTAGATAATGTTGTGAGCATTACCATTATTATATACCAAAATTACTGATTCAATAAACAAATTATTTATGATATATTTGTGTTTTTAAAACTGATAATGGTGACTTTTTGAGTTTCATGCATGTAGATTCAAACAGCCCCTGTACTATTCATGTACTTATACATACATATTGTATGTTAATATATTAATCATATTTTTTCTGAAAAATGACAAAAATAACAGCTTTGGAAAAACAATGATGTTACCATGAATGACAAAACAGGATCCTAACTACAAAAGGAAAGCAACAGCTTAACATATTTTGTAAATTAATAACAAACTATGATTGCAAATGGCAGCAAACTCTTTGACAGAAAGTAAAACAACAGATTCAAGTTATATTAGTGGTTACTGATACAAACAATAATGTGGCACTACCAGTTGTTATGCCTAATGCAATATGTGCACATTCACTTAAGAAAGCCCTGAATGCTTTGCCACATTCATCCAACAAACAGTATTTAATCATTCGCCTTGTGTCTGATAAGATGTCAACCATAAAAAAGGACACTTTACTTTAAAAAAAGATAATTAAAAGAAACAAAAGGTCATTGCATTTTATCTCAATGACAAAATCTCATGCATTGCATTGTTGAAAGATAATATGATAGTGCTTATGAATGGTAAATGAGAGCAGCATCAACTATGTCACATGACAATGAACCTTAGTGAAGCCCATATGCTATACAAGTAAAACAACAGTGACTATTCTATTAGACTGACACTTTTTCAACAGCTTAGACCCCTATACATAAAAATATGCAAGTAATATACCACAAAATGACTGTGTATGCATTCACCACAAAAACATTTGTGCAAAATTGTCAGTATTATCACCCTACTTGAAAACTTTACTGTCCAAACATGAGTGGGTAGACTTCATGGTGTGCAATCGTGCAACTGAGAAATGCATGTCTCATGATTGTGAACAATGTAAAAACAGGAACCTACCCTTAAAAGACAATGTTGAGAATGATGAAAATATATGCTTTATTGAATGGAGTATGAATACAAATGGGCAAGTTGAAAAGCAAGAATGTCAAACCACACTCAATGAATTAAAAGAGATGTTAATTGAACAAGCGAAGAAATTCTGTTAGCATTGTTATATAAAGGATGTCCAGCACAAAGAATTTTTGGATCTTTGAAATGCAGGGGAGAAGGTATTAGAAATAGATTTATCAGAAAAGTATCAATGCAAATACTAAAATTAAGTAAAATCTGCATACTTCTCAAAATGAGAGTAGGTAATTCACAATTGTCAGTTATGAAGTTATGCATGACAAGTTTGCAGTATTTGCTTTTGTCACAACATTGTTATACCATCTCAGATTGGCAGGCCATCTTTCACTGGGAGATTCACTACATATCTGGACAGGTGGAGCTGCAAGCTAGTTCAAACAGAGATTTACATTTTCAATGCTTGAAATATTGAATAACATTTTAAATGAATGGTATATTTGCGAGCATTCATGGAAAAGGTGCTGTTGATGGGGTTGGCAGGCGTCTGAAACAATCTGCCAATGTTATGACATGAAAAGGTTTCATGATCACAATGCAGTCCAAAACATAGTAAGGTTACTATAAAAAAACTTGTCACCAAAATAAATAAAACAACGTGGAGATTTCCTTAATAATTAATTTTATGGTTCATGCGATCTTTACCTATCCACACATTAATATCAAATTTTATTTCTCTATAATAATAGTCAAAAATAAAAAAATAGATAACATCACAAGCATTACTTAGTTATGTAGTTAAATGACAATACATACTTATTTTTGTATTACCAAATGACAATATATTTATTTTTATATTTGGACATTTTAATATAGAACTTAATTTCACCATAATAAATTAGTAGTGATAAAAAAAGATAGCATCATGAGAATTACCCAGCTATTTCGTGAGCATTACTTAGTAAACTGTTAAATTCAAAAAAGAGAATATACAAATATGATCTAGTGATGTTGATGGGAATATGAATATTCCAAGATATGTGTTGGCCAAATCGTTTAGTTGCAAAAAACGTATATTTTTGATACAGTTGTCATTTTAAGACAAACAAAATAAATCATATTTTTTATCTCTGTCATGAAGATCACATTTTTAGCAAAGTGACAAAATAGTAAAACGTGATTACTTTTACCAAGCTTTCATTTTTTTTATTAAAAACCTCATGGAAATTAGTTTAAGTGCAGTAACATTATATATACTGTTTAATTAAAGCAAATGTATACCTGCATTAATTATTGCAGCAATTTCAAAACTGCATTTCAAGTCTATTTTGAAATATATTTGATTGGATGATGTGAAAACTCAGAGACAAAGGATTGCAGAAGAAACATTCGCACCAATTCATATCTGGAATTATTTTCTCAGAAATTGTCAGGTGTATCATTCCTTCTCCTATAATGTGTGTAGATAAGCAGCTGGTACCAACAAGAGGACTCTGTGGACTTTGAGTGTACATGCAAAATATACCTAATATTATAAGTATGACATTAAATTGACAAGGACGTTTACTTACAAAATAGTAGCAGAAACATAACATGTAATCATACCTCAAAATGGATTAATGTTAGGAACTATGCAGAAGAACAAGTGTCCTTATGTTACTAAGCCAACTAAAACTTATTATGACTTTGTCTTTACACTGTACTAATAAGATTACTGGTGAAGAATATTTCAGAAAACCTGACTCTATAATGAATTACAATTCAACAAAAAATGTAATAGATAAAATCAATTGGTTTGCACTAAAATTAGATGTTGACCTATGACAATATTTTTTCAACATCTTGGACCTTGTTGCTATAAATGCATAAATAACATGGCTTCTTTTAAAACCTAATTAATTAGAAAGAAAATCAGAAAACTCGTAGTCTAATATTTTTGAAGCAGTTAGGGAAAGAATTGATAGAGCCAAGTATCAATTGACATGCTGAACTGAATATACAAGGTCAACCATTAGTTAAGAGAGCAAGGTTATTTCTTAATCAACACTGCCTTTGGATTAACATCGTAGAATAAAAGCATTTCTTGTACAAAAAGAATACTTATGAAATGTATGTGCAGTATAAAAATAATGTTTGCAAAGGGCTTTTGGAGGTTACCCTCAGCAAATTGGAGGTTACCCTCAGCTCCAACATAATGTTATCAGTATTTAGGTACTACACATTTAAAATTTAAGTGACAGATGATGTACATTCTTGATGTACAATTTAGATTCTATTTTGGAAGTATTTTTGCACAGAAATGGCCAAGGCAGGCATTAATGTTACAAAATCAAATGAACTAAATAGGGTTAAGAATATTTTTAATTTCTTTATTTTTCTTTGATGTATATAAACCTTGTCCTTATCAGTATTAATAATAATATTGTATATACCCCTTCATATACTTTCAATGAAGTATATAAAATAACTAAACAAAATATATCTGTATTGTGATATATATAATTGCCATATATAATTTATTGAATATAGTAAGTAGTAAATGAGGAATTTGTTAATGGTTTAAAAATTCCACTTACCCATTGTGAATTTCAAACATCAGTCACTCAGTGGAAAAGGTACTTGTCTGGAAAATTTACTTTAATAAAAGGTATGGTTTAATACCGTTCTAGTTTTGATACAAACATTTTATTTAAATAGACCAATGACAGCATATCTCGATCCTTGACATGTTGACAGATATATGTTGACATTGCAAGCAAGAGTTTACTCTGCTTAAATGTATGCCCATTCAGGTAATATTGATTTGTAAATATACAAGCATTAATGCATTGTTATAGCTAGGGTGGTCAAAACTTTTAAACACTAATGATATTAATATTTTATAATCTAATAAAGTAACAACTCACTATAATAATTAAATGAGGATATATTTTAATATGTGTTTATACTAAAGATTTCCATAATTTTTCGATTTCTATAATTCCATTAAGTCATAGCTGTATAGATGCACTAGGCTTTAGCAATGAATGATATTAAAAAGTATCAATAAAAAAATGGAATCAGTGGTTGATTGCTTAAACTTATTTTAAGGTTAAGATCAAATCAAAATAGGTTAAGATCTAATTGATCCAGACCAAATAGAAATGTGTATATATTCCAAATAAAAAGAATTTCTATATGTTATGGAAAACAAATTTAAAAATAAATTTGATAAAGATCAAATAAAATAGATTTGTATTTAGTTCAGACAAGATAAAAAGAATTTCTATTTGATCCTATCCAAATATCAATTAGTACATACCAAATATTTTAAAACCACATCACCCCATGCCTAGTGATTGATGGTAGTAGCTTTGTTACTAGTTAAAAAAGTGTGAGGCAACACTGTGTTGGATATTATTTTACCTTTGCTACCCTGTAACCATGTATCTAGTCATTGGCAGTAGTAGTTTTGTTACTAGTTAAATCAGTTTGTG
This sequence comes from Coelogynopora nodosa, assembly GCA_034780555.1. Lineage (NCBI taxonomy): Eukaryota > Metazoa > Platyhelminthes > Proseriata > Coelogynoporidae > Coelogynopora > Coelogynopora nodosa. The sequence continues at coordinate 3,350 of JAUZND010092196.1, read as the reverse complement.
GGCAAATAATTTAATTTTTTAAGTTTTATTATTAAATTTTGAAAATTGTAAATAATTAATACCTATAATGATTAATTTGATTATAAGGGTGAGTAAAAAATTTAAAAAAATTTTAACTACTCTTTCGGTTTTTTAAAAATATTAAAAATAAGGTATCAAAAAAATACTATAGATTATTGAATGTACAGTACTAGAAATGCTTGACTAAATGTTAGAGAAAAGTCTGTACTACCATTCAGAGGTCAAGAAGCTATGAACATTAGACAATTAATGAAGAAAAAATCCCTGAACATTCTTGACTAAATGGTAGGCAGATATGCCTCCCATATAATATATGTACAGTGTTGCCACTATGCACTATGATTAAAATAGTGCAGCAAAAAAATAAAATGCAGGCTCCATTATCCCCTGTGGGGGTCTGGGGACATTATTAGGAAAATGGAGCCTAAAATGAATGAACAATCATAAATGACAATAAAGGTGTAGAAATATGCAAATCAGTGAACTGCTATTTACACCGTAAACAATTTTTTTATTGAAAATTATGGTAATAAAACATTTGAACACATCTCTATATAAAATATTCATTACCATAAGGGAAATGTGAATATAATATTTTTTATAATTATCACACATTTAAATAATAGAAACATACTAACAGTATGCTATATACCTTTTAAAATTACTTTAAATCGATGTGTAGGTACTGAATAATAGCATACTTTGGTATATTTTAACTACAGCCCTTCATACTTTCTAAAAATGTTTTTTTGAATATTGTTATGCATGTTATTTATAAGTGAAATTGGAAATCTACTACCATTATTACAATAACATTTAAATAATATATAATCATGGCTAAAAATTTACAAAATTATTAATATATTATGAAGAAAGTATCATTTATACTTACTAATTATATATTTTTTTAAATAATGCAGGCAAAGTAAATAATAGTGCAATAATGCAGCTTACAGACTGTGTTAATAATGCAGACAGTATCAACACTGATATATATAACATGAAATATTCATTTATAATATATGAAAATAGGCTTGTGACAAATTTTACGGGAGTATCATGTTAGCTACATGGTACTAAAAGGGTCACTCCAGAAAAAACTGCCTGGTTAAGAAAGACAAGAATCCATAACAACAGAATAAAATAATAATCTTGTTTAGCATAATTTGGTGAGTAGGGCACTACAAAATCAACACATCAATTGTCCCATGAATTAAAAATATAGGCCTAGTCCAAACTACACTGTACAGAATTAATATAACAAGGAATTAAATAAGTGAAAGAAAACAATGAATTAATTTAAAAAAATCTGCAGCAAATCTATTTTCAAATATTTCAAATGTAACACTTAATATATTATATGATTATTTATACATGTTATGCTTTTTTGTTTCAATTAATTAGTATAACAAGATAAAATACCAGAAAATAATAAATTAGTTTATTTTAAATTGGTTGCAAGCCTATTTTCATTTATTACAGATGTAATATGTCATATATCAAATATATTTAAACATATAATGTTTATATTTCTTAATTTATTCATATAAACAAGGTTAAATAAGTGAAAGAAAACAACGATTTTTTAACTCAGCCTCAAGTCTATATTCATATATTACAAAACATATTATTTAATGTATTATATTAAACATATAATGTATAATTTAAACATAAAATGTTTGTATACTTTAATTTATTTATAATAAACAAGTAAATTAAGTGAAAGGAAACTGTGAATTAATTTTTTTGTGTCTCAAAATAGGACACAAGTCTATCTTTATATATATTTCAAAAGAAATATTTAATATATTATATGATTATTTATATATGTTATGTTTTTTGTTGAAATTAATTCATTTAACAAGGTTAATATTAAAGAAAATAATAAATTTGTCTCTATAAAATTGGCTGCAAGCCTATTTTCTTATACTAATTCATACTAATTTATTTGTATAATGAGGTTAAATAAGAAGTAGAACTTTTGCAGTGTATTTTTTTAAGAGTTATACATAGTGCTATAATTATGCAAAATATTATTAAAACAAATTACTGATTGTAGTACCAATTCTACTTTGATGGCTAGATCCTTTCCCACTTGACAATGATGACAATTAATTTTTGATAAATGTCTTAAAATAGGCCACAAGTCTATTTTTATATATTTCAACCGCAACATCCTCATATTGAGCATATGACATCAGCTAAATGTCTTGAAGGACAATTAATGGTCTTCAAGAAGTTGGAAGATGCACCTGAGGAATGAAACACTTACAAAGTGAAGCAACAATGTTTCGAATTTTCTCATTGGCTTATGCAAGATGCTATAAACTGCAAGCTTATTTTTATTGATGAAGCTGAGATAAATGTCTGGTGTGTAAGTGTAATCATGGCAGAGCACACCGAGATGAATGAGCAGTTTGGATTGTGAATGCCTCAACTAAGCACTAACCTGACAATAACTTTCACTGTTAGCTCAACCAATGGCATTGTTATACATGACCTTCAGCGAGGAGGCATGAACAGTGACTGTCTCATCAATTTTATACCTTGTTTATGAGATGCATTACCTCAAGATGGACAATGTCATATGCTCATCTTTGATAATGCCCCAGTGCACAGAAAAGCAGGAGAAGCAATTATTCCTGACAGTTTTACTCTCTGATGGCTGCCTCCATACTCCCTATACCTCAATATCATGGAAAATTCCATTGCCCATTGGAAAGCATCAATGAAGAGAGATCTTGCAGAAGTTTGCAATTAAATTTCACTTCAGCAACATGAAGAGAGTCTAGGAACGCTGGTACAATTTGTGAGCAGAATGCTCATGTAACTACAGCACAAAATGTTTATTGCAGCTGCTTATTACTGCCATCTGCAAACCTATTTACCAGGGTGTTTATTGTGCCATGATATCTTAATGTAAAATTGTGTTTCATGTCTTGAACTCTTGAATCATGTTGTAGTTAAATATGATGTATACTTTTGTGAATTATATCATGTGTGTTTATCTTGAATTTATGTTATATTATAGCTGCCTTTAATTTTTTTTGTTTTAATATTAATAATATAAATAATTAATTTATAATAAAATCTTAATTAATTTTTATTTTCCCTGACCATTATGAAACATGTATGATAACTTTCTTTACCTGATAGTTCACAAACCATTTTAGACTGTTTCAATATTCACTTTCCATCTGAACAGTTTACAAACCATCAGAATTTACTTTTATCTTTGCCAACAAATATATACTAAGCACTTAGGTCATAAATTAAAATCAGTGTATTTAAACAAAATATTAATTGAAAAAGATAGAATAAGGTTTGCT
>JAUZND010092195.1:19123-36086 GCA_034780555.1 Coelogynopora nodosa | reverse complement strand
CCCCCCCCCCCCCCCCCCCCCCCCCCCCAAATATTAAAAAATAATGGCAAAGCAATATGAGTTAAGGAATCCGTTCTTTAATGAACTTTATTATAAAAGTAGTTTTGCATTCAAGTATTAGTATAAGTATTTATTTGCTCCTTGTTAATATCAATGCACAGTTTTGCCGCTTATAATTCCGTTTCAAATCATGATCGAACGAACCTTGTTCTTACAAAACTTAATGTAAGCTGAGTGTTGTATAATTTAGTAAATAAAGCTCTGGGTTATATATCATTTATATGCTTTGTTTTATTATCGAAACCTTAAGTTTTCGTAAATTAATTTTTAAAATATTGTATATTAAAACCTAATTGTGTTATTATGGGTTTATTTTATTGATATTCTATTAATCATTTTAACATAAATACAACTGTTTATTTAAGTTTCTATCATTTCACCGCGTATTCTGTATTTTCACGTATAAACACATGTTAACATATAAAAGATAAATAATTCTTAATATATACTCGTTGATAGTAAATTGATCGCATTCATACATATTAGCATAGATTATATATAATGTCATATTACGTTATGTTATAATTGACCATTTTTTTATAACATTATCAAAGCCTCAACATACATCGCCAAGTAATTCTGTTTAGTTATGTTACTTAATTGTACCACAGTGTATGCTCTCCAAATTAATAATAACTAAGAATGTAGGCTTACTTTTATTCTAAGTAAATGTGTACAAACATTTTACTATAGTTATATAAAATCAATGTGAATAGTAAGATATAGAATGTCATTTTCATATTACTATGGCTACACAATGGAACAGAATAAATACATAATTAATTCACGATGAAAAAAATATTGTTTTGCAACAGTTTCTTATTGAAAACAATAAAAACAAATTCAGTGACTGGATATACATATAGCTTTAATTTGTTTACCAATTTATTTTTGAAGTGAAAAAATAAGATGGTAAAAATGATCCATCTAATGTAACATAATATATTGACGTTTGCAGAAGCTAACTATTAATAAAAACAGAGGTTATGCCAGCTAAAATAAATCCATTACACAAGTACGAGTGAGGTCTAAACTATTTAAATATTTACAAAACAGTTTAGACACTGAAATATTAAAAGTTATATTTAACTATTTAAACTATAAGGCTACACGGCCATTAGGAGATTTTCTAAAGTTGCAATTCTCGTATATTATGCTCAGTCGCGTAACATTATGTTGTAACTAAATCAACTGCTTCAAAGTCACAGGGTTACCAATATTTAGGATAACCAATGCGTGAGATTTAAAAAAAATATGAACACTGCGTAATCAGGGGCGGACACAGGTTTTTGTTAAGGGGGGGGATTAATTTATTGGGCCGAAGGCCCAACAAATTGGGTGTCTGGGGGCGAAGCCCCCAGCGGGGTGCAGGGGCGGAGCCCCTGGTTCAGGGTTTTTTGAGGTTTTAACACAAATTTAAGCTCATTAGATGTAATAAGAACACTCCATAATGCACCTTTTACTGTTTAATAATAGCATTAAATTTCGGATAAATTAGGTAAAAAAATATTGATATTGTTGAGTTGTGTTGTTAACTACGTATACCATATGTATGTATTATAGTTAATTTTTATTATTTTACGCTAAGCGTATTAATATTTTTACATTATATAGTTCATATAGTTTCATACTAGGCATGGACCATGTATGCGTGAGATTATAGTAGTTAAGCATGAGAGTGTGAGATCTGATAGGTTATAAATTCATGAGACTCACGCTCAATGCGTGAGAGTTGGTAACCCTGGTGTATAGCACAGAAAATTCTCAATATACCTATATATATTATATACTTTAGAGTGTATATTGTTATTAATATTGTATAACTATAAAATAGCAATGACAATTGTAAATATCAATATAAAATTTACTTATTTAATTTGTTTGGTATGTACTATGTATATTATTCTATGACTATGACCATATTACAAAAATATCAATACATGTCACAACAGATAATGCTGTCTCATGTGCCTGTGTTAATAAAAATTAAGTTTTGATTAAATTTTAAATATAAGTTAATTTACAGTAATACTTTTAGTTACCTCTAAATGATAAAAACTAAAGTATATACGATCGGCAAAATAACAAATTTCCCGTTACTTGCAAACGAAAGTGACTGTCAATATAAATTTGTTATTAATTCGAAAAAACAAATGCATAGAGTAAAGCAAAATTAAAAATATATTTCCATGATTAGAACAACAAACAATTGCATCGTATTCCAAAGAAAATGTTTAAAGTATAAATTATCTAAAATGTGCTTACTAAACACTAAACTTGTGTATAGTGTAATGGTGTATAGTAGATATGATGAATGTCTTTAGCGTTGTCAGTGGTCCTCTGTTTACATTCATTCATATGTCATGGAAATAATGTGCTAACATCACAATTCTCAAGAAAGGCAACCAGACATGACCTTATAACCAACTCAAAAGACATATCCTGAAAAGATTGCTTCCTGTTCTCAATAACTATCTTTCTTTGTTCAGAATGGTTTCGGGCCCTGCCGATGTACTACTACTGAGCAAATGATGTCCTTGAAAATATATAATAAATATATTATAGAAACCCATCAGCGCTTTGTAAGTATATTATTAGTCAAAACGAAATATTTTTCTCGCTGCCAGTCAGCTTTGCATAATACATAACAAAAATATTATTACTCAAAATAAGATTACACATAATTTAACTCGTTGTGTTTAACCTGATGACAAAACACCATTTTGCTATATTTTAACAAACACTTCTGTTCGATGGATAATATATTAAACGTAAAAGACACATTTACAAATCAAATCCAACAATAGCAAAATATAAAAGTAAAATAATAAAACCACAGCTAGACTTCACATATTTTAACATATATGTCAAATTGGATCAGTCTAATGTTTAATGTTTACATATATTTAATACAATCCAACTCATCGTATGACTTTTTCGTAAATTCTTGTCCTTTCGTAAAAAAACATCCTGTCCGCATATCTTTTAAATAATTGTTCACTTGGCACAATTGCCCCAATTGCCCACAAAACCCGCTTGTTCATTTACCCACTTGACCATGCAGTTATGTAATTAAAAACACTCTTTATACAACAAGATTAGTAATTTAATTTTATATTAATAACTTTTTTTATCAGATTACCCCCACACATCATATCTAATAGATCCTAACACCAAATATTATATAAAATTCATTATTCCAAATAGTTGGAAGATGCATTATTTATTTGGATAAATCCAAAATAGACGACATTTGCCACCAAAAATTGCTATAACTGAAACGTTCTGCTGTGTTTGCAATATAATATATCACCAAAATATAAAAGCATGTATACAAAATATTCAAAAAATATAGGTAGGTATTCATTAAGTTAAAAATTAATTCTATGTTTGTTCCGATTATAATAAGTAAACAAATTAATTATCTAGACAAAGTGCAAAAGTTTCAAAATATTTATTTTGGTATTCTACAATAAATATACATTAAAATAATTAAATGAAATGTACATTAAAAAAATTAAGAATCGGAATCATTTCAACGATAGCTTTTTTAGGTTTCTTAATATCCATATAAATAGACATATACATATACATATACATATACATATACATATACATATACATATACATATACATATACATATACATATACATATACATACAATATATTGTACATATACATATATACATATAAATATACACCTCGCAATCTTAGCTTTCATTTATTTGATTACCACCTAGTAAGGAAGCTCGATAAATAGCTTTAATATATCGACGGTATGATCATTGATAACAATCATAACAATACTAATATTAACTAATATTAATATTATAGCTAATTTCGAACCTTTAGTTGGAATAGACTATTAATTCCAAAAAGTTCATTGTTTTAAATGACATGCTGTATATATCGTATTATTTTGAGTCCTTATAATTAAAATGTTATGACTAAAATATTATTCATTTTATTAATTATAAACATGTTTATAATATATACGCCTCACTGTCTTAAATAGATTAGATTAATGGAACAGCATACAAACACCGGAAAATTGGAAAAGAGAATCTTCTACAGACAACCTTATCTCAAAAGATTGCCTAATTGGAAGGTATAGTCAACCATGACTGACTTACAGCTGGATTCAACGCATTTTCGATGTATTCAAGATTATAATAACAATGGAAATGAATACAATCGGATATTAAATAACAATATTATATTGTTTGGTATTTTATTTGCGTACTAAAGTAATACTAATTAATAACAATTGCTCATACGCTGCCAAACTTTGGATATCATTATTAGATACGCTTTCAATTTGAAGCTGGCCTAGTAGTTAATTTAATACAACAGAATAGAACATGAATTAACAATCAGAAAATTGACAGATATGTATTATCTATATATATTGCCGAAGTATTAGATTGATCAGTAGTATATCTCTTTCTACCGCGATAAAAAACATTTTAGATTGAAATGATGTCATGGCAGTGACGTTATTAAAACCGAAACTGAAAGTGAAACCGAAACTATAATAAAAATAAAAACGTACGTTACATTTAAAAATGGATAAATCAAATAGAATCAGAAATGATTCAGTATCTAATTATATACTAATAAGTTACCCAATCGTTGTGATTATGGAAAGAATGCTTACGTGTTTCAACTGCAGTAAAGCTGTCACCTTCTCGGATAAAGTAAATTGATCCAGTTACGTTGTGAAAATTTGCGATCATTCCTTGTGATAGTGTGGCATTCAATAGTGACGCGTTAATGAAGGGGTCGTCCACAAAAATGCCTGATAGAAGTAATTGTCTTTTAAATATATAATTGACATATACAATTTATATTATTAAATTCAACAAAATACATTTTTTAAATGTATAAAACAAAAATAACATAATTTAAGAGTATTGATTTATTAGATACTTTACGTTTCACTCAAATACCGTTAGGTCACAGTTATAGAATAAAGCGAAAAAATATAAATTTTAAATACCTTTTCTAAAAACAAAGCAATTTGAGTACTACACTAAATGCCGAACGAACAGAATTTTTGTTTATGCCGTTGAACAGATTTGACTAAATAACAAGTTTTATGATAAAAAAGATGCGAAAAAGTAGAAATTAAGAATATTTAAGTATGAATACATTCTATTTTATTTTAAAAAAAATTAACATTTAAATAACTTAAAAGGTCAAAAAGAACAGAATTACGTAACACACGGGCATCATAACACCTCCAGGATATTATGCACTACAAACATAGAGCTCAAGATTTGGTCCCGACACACACATGGCATTGATGGAATGTTTATCAAACCTACTCGCGAATTGGTTCTCATGCTCTATACTGGAGCTTGTATTTTGATCTGAGATTCCTCAATGAATCCATGTACAATTGACATGTTGGCGATGACAAATATTGTTGAGTTACATTTTCTTCATTTTCAGAAAATTTCACTGGTTGAGAAATTTCAACGTTTCATTAACAGCTCTAACCACGGGTATAACTTGACAAATAGTACTTTTATGAAGTTCCCAAATTAAATGATAAATTCAATTTTTGACAAAAAATTATGACGCAATAATAGTGTGTGGTACAATACAACTAGAATAGCACTAAATTTCTCTTTGGTAAAATTCTGTCTAATCTAATATTACTTAATTGATTTATATGTATATTCGTATTCGTATATCTAAAACGTTTTATAGTCATTATCAATAGCTAAACAATAATTATTTTGAAAATTAAAAAGTCCCTACCCAATGCACTAAATTACGTAACCGTTCATATTGGTTAAATTAATAAATAAATGTACTGATGAACATGCACGCAAAATTTTAAAAACATATTCTTCAATATCTCTACAATAATGTTGTCTAAGAAAGAAGTTATATTGATGAACAAATATAAACTCACAAAAGGTTTTTAATTAACAATCAAAGTTATGGTGTGGAACATAATTTACGTAACGGCTATATTATATATATATATTGAATTAGTACGCTACTAGCTTTTTAGCTATTATAATATGACAGTATTTATTTAGTTATAGTTTGTGTGAGACAAATAAAATAGTAAATTATGCCCATTCTAATTTACATAATGTATTTTTCAGTAATTTACGGCTTAGCAATTTTATTTGTTCTTCGAAATTTAAACATAGATTCCATATTGATTCTCTTTAATTATTTTCATGTTATGCATATCAAGAATATATAAACAAAATGGTGTAATATATATATATATATATATATACAATATATATTAGAACTATGTTTCTCTAATGCTTTTTGTACACAAAATAAAACGTGTATACAATTTTTTTTAATAGAAATCTATATACTAATAAATTATTAATTTTACGTACTTTTAATGTGTTAAAAAAATTTATGGCGAACAACAGTGTATGTTTAAATTTAACTTTACCACAGATGGCTTTAGATATCAAAGAACGACCACGACGATTCTGAGAGAGGAAATAGAATGATGCTGCATGGAAGAAAGAAAGTCAAAGAGTCCCGAAGAATTAATCGAAAATAAATTGAAATGTTTTATATCAAGAATATTTGAGCAACTCATGTTTCGACAGAAACACCAGAAATGGTATAACCAGGACCCTCACGATCACTTTTTTGAGAAATAATACACGAAAAACAGTTCATAAAGCAATATCAGGATATCATGAAAAAATCAAAGCTCTTGTGACAAGTGATACTAAAACAAATTTTGCTCAAATCATGAGAATTCCCGAAAGATTTTCGCAATTCTAATTCACGAAAATATCGAGTCAATTCAATTATTAGCAATATGGGTATGTCTCCTTCCAAAGTTGACAACACAGTCACGAAAATATTTGTATTTATCGAAAGCGTTGTTGATCAGATTTCAGAAGATCGACGTAAAGAGGTAAAATTCAAAAGAAAAACACTATATTGAATTTTATGTGGAAAAACAATGAAAAATAATAAAACTCAGACATATGGCTGCAAAACTGCTTCAATTCCGACTTCAATAGCATCTTACGAAATGTCGCATTTCACAATGATCAATTCAAATAGTAAGAATGCGAATGCAAATATTGAAGTATGACAACTTAATAACTTATATGTAAACAGTGTAAACATTTTAATTTAATGGACTTCTCTATGTTATGGTAATAAAACGTTTACTTTTTCTAATGTGCATAATTTACGTAACATAACTACATGAAAGCCATTTGTCAATTAAAAAATGTGCGCCATATAAATAATTTAATTTCATGGATTGCTTTCATCGATATGTATGTAAATAGAAAACAACGATTTTTCATAATATTGAATTTAACCTAATTTACGTATCAGAGACAATAAATAGTATCCTTTTTCAAAAATATAAATATGGCTTGACTTAATTCAAATTTTATAGATAATAATATTTGATTAAAGATATTTGTTTGTAATTTACATATAAAAAATAAATTAATATAATGATACACCATAATCTCCGTACTAGGCCGGCTACTAAAGTAATACAAGAGATTAAATCAAATAAGAATCGTTTCGTGAAAAATATCAATAATCAATTTTCCAGATTGAGACATAGAATATGAGATGCATACTAAAGAGAAAATATTTTATTTATAAAATAATTAAATTTAGTTGGTTACTAATATTTTAAGAAACATTTTGTTGAGAAACAAATTATGAAAAAACTGAATAAATTAATAGACGCATGAACAAGAATTTCTACCCGAATATTGTCTCCTTTCCGCCCTAATCAGTGTCTTTATTTGTTACTATCCATGATAACTACTAAATTTGAAATAATGTGCAAAACCACAGTTAAATTAAAAATGTATATTATTTGACAAAAAACGAAGAAGCAATAATGGTTATTGTCGTAGATCAAGATAATAATTTATTCTATTAATGCGTTGAGAAGTATCTTTGATGCGATTAAGTGTAAAATTAACAAAGTTTCATCTATACGCAATCATTCTTCATATTCTTTTTCCGGTAGATTAAATTTTATTTTTTGCTTGAAAACTTTTCCCTTAAAAACCTCTTCACAATTACTGTCTCCGTTTGTGCTACTATCCATGACAACCACTAAATAGATGTTTATTATGATAATTTGGATAATAAATTTTAAAGGTTATTTACGAAAAAATTAATAGCTTAATGGATATTATTAGACTTACATTTAACAAGATTTATTAACAAATAATTTTTATTCTAAAATACTTTATTAGTTAATAATGGTATTTTCCAATAATATCAGCAATTGTTATTAGTACTATTATTATTTAAAAATTATTTATATTTTTTGTTTTTGTTTTTTTGTTATTTTTTTGCAACGATATCTTCTAGTGCGTATTAAAGTAATTTTAACTTTCTCTTGAATTTTATCAGTAAATTAAAATTTTCCAATTATCTTTTTGAAATTGAAATATTTAAAATACCTAATGATAAATTAATAAATGTAAAGTAATACACATATTGACTGCTGAAAGTGCGCCGTATACAATGTGAAATAAAATAGTTTCGCCATCAAAACAATGCAACAGAAATGAACATTTAGCATGAAAAATAAGCAAAAATGGATATAGGAATTTAAAGTTAAAAAATAGGCTTTAATGAATACAATAAAGAGACTCGCTAATTTTTAAAACTCAAAGTGTTCACGGATTATCGTTATTATAATGTTGTGAATTTAATTAATGGAATTACGTGATATTTTGATTAATATATACAGTATTATGAACTGCAGTTTATTCCTGATTACTTTTATACAATCAATCAATCAATTAATTGATTACTTTTATACAATCAATTAATTAATTAATTAATCAATCAATCAATCAGACAACATTATCCCGGTAATTCAATATTATATATATATTTTCCGGCTCATTTCATTGAACGAGTAGTAAACAAACGGTTTTTAGAAATAGTTGTTGTCCCTTTCAACTTCCAATAAAAGCAAACAACTTCGAGGAAATACAATGGCAACATCTGAATTCTAAAAATATTTAAGAATCGCTTATTTAGCAAAAGCTTATTTGGTAAAGCGTGCGCAAACGTTCAGACTGAAATATGGAACCTATAAGATTCGAAAATAACAATAAAACTGAAATGCAGATATTTAACACGATCGTATAAATATTAATTATGTTTGATTTTGATGAACCAATTTGTTTCTGCTATTTAAAAACCACATTTCAGATTGATTAAAAATGTTTATCATTTCAGAAATATTGATTCAGTTATACGTTTGATAGGATCATTTATTTAAACGAGAATCATTACGTTTTTCCCCGACTCACGGGTAGGTGTCAATGCGTTCAAGTGATTCGTTTATTGTAGGACAATATTATACTTTTGAATAAATATTTATGCGGTATTGACAGAATATTTGAAATATAAAAAAACAATTTACAACCTAAACAAGAGTACAAAGGTGTATAACAGTATTGAATATAAATATTAACCTATACTTAAATCAAGATTTTAAAATAAATGACACAGAGGAAACTTTTATGTGGATATCCTTTAAAGGGTTAACTTCCCTTTTAAATATTGAAATAATTAGTTGTAGGGTTAGGGAAAACAAAGTAGATTGAAAAGTATGGATTTATCCATTATCAGAGAGATGACTTTCACAATATCTCACACCATCCTCTTTTTTATAAAATTAGTTCTATAAAGACTATTTACAGTTGACATTGTAATTTTATATCATTTTCATTTTTAACCGCTTAACGTTAAAATGTTTCCTTTTTTGCTTTTGACATAAAAACAATTGAACGTTATTCTTCGAATTACACTTGTATCTTTTGGTTGGTAATCCATGTATTGTAATACAATTAATCAAATGTTAAATTCCGAAAAACGGCCAAAAAAGTCGAAAAGGCTCTTACGGTTTGACTATATATGAATTTATGAACTGGCTTTTTAAAAATAATTTAGAATATATTTTTTGTAATAAAATACTATTTATATCATGATGTATAGATATTACGGGATTACGGGAATATTTATTTATGCATAACATGTTGAAAACATAAATATCATACATACCCGAGACTGGAATTGTGTTCTCCAAAAATGTAGTGCAACAAAGAAATTAATCTGATTTAAAATTCTGCAGTTACTTTTCCATATTTATTTATACTTTTTGTACTTGACACATTTCTCCCTTTTATTTGATTAACTAATTTGTAACAACTACAAAACTAAGCTAGACAACAAACAATGTAATATAGATTTCCGCTATATATACGAACCTTTTATTAATTATTGAACTAATTATTAAATTAATATTGAACACTATAACTCCCATATTGAACATGTTGTAACACTATATAACCCTTCCCTTACCGATATACCAGAAATGACGATATAAAAAATATAATATTATTGTAAAGTATGACACCCCAATTATGGGGAGCAATAACAACACAGTGTAACAACAGTTTGTTTCCTTGGTTACGTTTACAATTTATAAAGATAAAAAAGTATTATCATTTGACCTCAAACACCTCAAACTTAGTGTTTATAACCAGAATATCGATCGGTATTATTAATGAGAAAACCATGGATTTTCCTTCTTCTTATTGTTCCGTAAAAGGTCAGAAAACTACTTCAAATCAATCACATGTTTACAAAAGATTTGGTATTGTGACTACTTTTTCTAAATTTACTATTATACAGAAAGTCACCTTCATGAGCTCTTCATGAGAAAGTCCCCCCAAATGTACTCTCCAATCATGTTATTGTTATACTGTCTTTGGTAGTGATCTTCAAGCTCCTCTATATCCGGGTGGAATTGCTCACTTTCCGCTACTCCGAGTACGCTCCAACGCTCACATGTTCATAAATTTATCGAGATTAGATTGAGGATATATGGACTTTCAGAGTTATCCTACAGCACATAAAAGCATTAGTTTCTCATCTTGGAGAAATCTTGGAGATTCTTTAATGCTACGGGCTCCCAATCTATAGTTTCTGACAACTTGCTTCAATGTAGCGGCATTAACCTTGTTACTCCTCACTAGGATCTGGCAAACTTTGCCCAGGGCCGCTTGTGGTAGTGCTCCATGGCATCCCTGCTGTCTCAAGGACAATGATAACAAAGGTACTTAGTGAAATCACCCTTGATGCCTATCAAGATGGTCGCCATTTTTTTGAAATCTCCTATAATCTCCAAGCCATACTCGACAAGCAGGATCTTGACGTTTTTGGTAACACTCCGTGAAATGCACTGAGGAAGCCATTGCGAATGAGATAGGAATCATTCAGTTCCAAAATCTGGAATGGTACAGCTTTGTTTCCCCTGTCAAAACTATATTTATATTATTATATTTATATCTAAATTTTTATTAATTATATTAATTATATTAATCATTTTTTAGCACTATAAGTTGTTTTTTAAATTAAAATGCACAGGAACGCCAAGAAAAAAATTTACGCCACTTTTGTGTATGGAACCTCTTCCCTCAAATCCTCTAACCGCGCCTAACGATTTTCACTTCTACCGTGACGAAAGGGCTAAACAAAAAGAAAGTGGTATATGTGTTTGGTTTCATAACTCCTTAAACAGCATTAACATCCCTATTTCCAAGATGAAATTATGGAATTAGGCTGCGTTATTTTATTTAAAACGATGTTTATAACATTGTTGTTCTATATTCCCTAATCTATCAACGCAGCTAATACCAAACTTCTATACACTCATATTACCGATATCCTATAGACTGTTCTCTCGCCAAATTCCCCCAACTTTCATATTACTATTTGTGGTTACTGCAAAATATATTTTTAGCATATTACTATAAACTTCAACATTGTTCCGTGTATTAATGCTATTTTGGATCAAGTGATCATATCGGACTCAATCTGCGATAAATTCTGCAAACCTGAAATTGGTCCACCTATGTCTACTTCGATCCCACTCTCTCCATCACCGTATCCCTCCTCTATTCCCTAGATCCAAAGCATTTAGACAACCACCATCAATATTTAATCTCAGACTTAACGCCTTTATTCTATTGACTACAGTGTCTATCAACAATTCAATCTAATCTTTTTTCTGTGCTACTTTTAGTTTTGATTTTTTGTACTTAGTTGTATTATTACGTTTTATGTTTCCTATTTACCAAATCCTTATGTATTCAGATTTTCGTTGTTGGTACTTTGCCGTCAAATAAACGCTTTGTTATTATTATTATATTCCCATATCTTAACTAAACGAAAATTATTAGATCACGTAATGTGAATTAATTTATTTAAGAAGACAACATCTACTGACACTTCTGCTTGTAACAAAATAGAAATAATTTGTTTATTGGAAAGTATCAAATAATTTTTGATTAGTTTATTCGTTTTTCGGATTAAATATTGAGAAAATGAATGTTTATGTTTATATAGATTTACAACTGCATACAAGGTATTCCAGTTTATAAAATCTACTATCATATCAAACATATGTACTAACCTAAAAAACACACAATACATATTCTACTTTTTAAATATAGCGTATAAAACGGTTGTTTCGCCATGTATTTAAAATAAAATTGTAGAACGTGTATATCTTAAAATATGGTAAATACAAAATGATATTTTCATACAACTCGTAATTAAATTTAAATGAAATTATAAAATAAAATATAATGCATTATCATCTATATTTTAAAATTGATGACTTAACAATATTAAATTTTATTATTATAAATAGTTGCAAATATATATTTATAGGTACAATAATAAATATATACTTAAAAAGTGAATTTTACAATAATTTTATTTTTTTATATATAGCTAAACACATTTTTAGATAATAATCTTCTAACTTATGAATGTGGGAAATATTCTCTTTTTTTAATGCTTTAGTTTGCAAATATATACATACAATTTTAGGGATTAATCACCTTGGCGAATAAACTGCTAAATAAAACTAATTCCTGTCATTTGATAAATATGTGCTTCAAATTCAACCTGTAAAAACACCGCCATTGCGTGACACTTTTTACATAAACGATTTTTTGGATATTTAGAATTGTTTTCCATTTTGACATATTTTAAATGATTCTTATCGGAGGAAATTAAAATGAAACTGCGATCTTCAGAGAGAATACTTTAATGGATCTATACCGAAGTTTACAGTGAGGCGCATTGCTTCACGTTTATGATCAAAGTTTGATCTCCAAGTTCAAACTGTGAAATGACCGTCATTGCATGACATTTTTTTATTTAGCGAAATTTAATTTATTTTTGTTTGTCATATTAACAGAATTCACGGATGTATTAAATGATCGGCATTATTAAAAATGATAACAGTGATGATAATAATAATAATAATAATAATAATAATACTGTTTTTGCAACAACAAAAAACTATATTATAAATATCGTTTTTGAAATACATATAAAGAAGATCCTTATTCAAGCAATTCGTTTTATAATAAAAAATGTGGTTACAATAGTAAAAGCCGGTGATGCTGTAAGTTAATTAGAATAAAGAAAAAAATAACATAATACCTAATTATGGACCTTATCATGTCAAGGTTAAACCTCCTCATCAAAGGTAAGGCTTAACATAATTTATAAACATAATATCTGTTACTTATAATTTCAGTTTATATAGGAGAAGTAAGGTGAGACAGATAACTAATGAGATTGCGTAGAGCTGCCCCCTATCAATAAAAATATAAAGCAATATAATGTGTTATCTAAAGAGTTATCTAAAAAGAATTAAAAATACATAAATAAAGAAAGCAAGCAAAAATATTAATAATAAAAATATAAATAAAATTATTGTTAAACATTGACTGAATTACTGGGTTAAGTTTTTTTCTTAATTCGAATGAACATTTATTTCTTATTAAGATGCTAACTTTCTCCTAAAAAACAGATACGATTATAATATACACAAACCATTATTATTACCCCATAATAATCCTACTTTTTAAATACTAATTGTCATTTTTATAATAATATCACGTTGCATATGTACAGCTTGTATTGAAGTGAAATCGTTGATTATTATACATTACTTATTGTAATTACCAAACGTGCAATGTATAGGTAGACAACGTCTAATTAGCATATATTTAATATTAATAGTAAGGATATTAGGCGTTAATGAAAGATGTACATTAGAAGATGTTGCTAAGTTTGAATTTAGTTTCCGTAGTTTCCCAATACAAACCTGTAATCATCATATTACGGAAGCATTGCATCCTTTCAAGAGAAAAGTTAACTGCAGTGGCTGCAAAAAGCGCCTTTAGCTAAAACAAACGACCTGTCATTGCCACGTTCATTTTGCCGTTTTTTGTCACACACTCATTTATACACCACGTTTCGAACAATGCCACATTAACAATGATATTTGACATTCATAAATTTCCTCTTGTTTAGTCTGTAATTGTTTTATTACGAATAGGATATCTTTGTTTATTAATAAATATCTGTATCGGGCACGATTAACGTATTTTGATACAAGTGGAAAGAATAGGAAAAATTCAACAAAATTAATTAATAAGAAATTAGAAATTAAAAATTCTGTATAAAATTTACATCTATTTTCGTAGACGTTTTTTATCTTTCTTACATTTTAAAAATAATGTTTATCGAATTGTTTTATTTGTTTACTGAAGCACTTAAACTTATTAAATTTAAACTTATTTAAGTACAATTTCAACCCATATCTTCTTACAGAGGAGGTTACTTTAAAGAGAAAAGTTAATTATCTTATTCATTTATACATTGCATGTTTATTATTATACCAAACCTCTCCCCAACTATCCACCAAAGCAAGAGAATAAATGTTACCTCACAGTTTTGACAATTCCACAAATTAATTATGTAATTTTAAAAAATCTCCAAAACAAATTTGATAACAAAATACTTAATTGTCACATACATTATCGTTAATTTACGGGGGCAAGGGCGTCCCCCGATTTTCTTGGAATTGCAACTGAGTATTTCTTATTTGTCTAATGTAACAACTCCTTTTATAATATATCTTAATGATAATAATAAAAATGGAACGTTAATGAGATTACTGAATATAGATAAGCTTAACGATGCTGTATTGATATTTATACATATATATATTTCATTATTAAATAATAGCATAATAAAATACTTAATCTAATATTTCATAGACGTTAATTCTATTATTAAATAAATAAAAAATTGTATATTATTTAATATAGTTCGAAGAATATTAGCAAAATATTTGATATTTGTGATATTTGAATAAATAATGCTCTCAATTATATAATAGGATAAAATAGGAATAAATTATTAAATATACAAGTTTGCGGATATCTGACATTCACTTAAGATTATTATTATCAAAAAGTTTTATAGTATTATCAAAATAATTACATAATTTATATATTTAATTCTAATTATGTCATTGTTGCATCTCAAATAGAATTACTATATATTTATTAATCATATAGCCTACAGAAAAGAGATTAAAAAATAATGAATTAACAATAAATAAAATGTGAAACAACTCACCTATACGAAAATCGGCATTTGCCACAATTGGTGTCAGCCAGATAAAAAAGACACAAAACATTTGACATTCCATCTAAAAAATGTTCAATAAGAAAATAATATGATTTTTTATGTTACTGATAGTTAACGACATAAAGATTCCGTTTAACATAAATAACAATTTTTGTCCAAGTTGGCCAATCAAAACTTGATAACATTTATAACCAATAAAAATGATATAAATATTTTAATTTAAATAATGGACCTACAATATTACCAGTATATTTGTAACGTCTGAAAAAGAGGTAAAAATTAAAGCAGTTTAATAAATAAATTACTATTAAATCCAATGATAACATAATATACAATAAAATAAAATTATAATGCTACTTTTATCATATGTAAAATTCATTGCAATTTTATATCATTTAAAGTGACACAATTACTCAAGTTATTGAATATTGTATTGTATTATTTTAACCCAAATTAAAGTTTATTAACAAAATGGATTACTAGAATATTTAAAATTAAATATTGATGGCATATAATAAAAAATATCATCTAATAAATTTTTTTTATTTTAATCACAGATATATCTCTCTACAAAAATTCATATTATTTGAAAACACCTTTTCGAGACTGTATTAAAACAGAAATATATTAGTAAAATAATACACATAATTTAATATGAAGTTTTTGTACTTCATAATAAAAATCAATGTCTTTTAATAATCAGTTATAAATTTGTAAAATGGAATCGGACATAATGTTCAGGCTAGAATTAACATAAACGTTTCTAACCTTTTCTGCCCAGATAGTTCATGATCCGAGACAAGACGTCACAATGGCATGATCATTGTTAAAAGCGGAGATAAATTATTTTTCATAATTTTATTTAAAAATTAGTAGTTTGTACAATTGCAAAAAATTTCCATTTTTTGTTGGAAAAAAACGGGGAAATGTGCCTTTTCAAATTTAAATGAGGGTCGTGCAAAGTTAATTAAATTAAATTTTTATTATAAATGAACGATGTGTTTTGATATTGAAAATGATGGACAGTTTTCATCTCTCTAGTAATTTGGAATGAAAGTATATCAATAATTATAAGATAATTATATTGAAATAATATATTTGTGTAATATTTTTAAATCTCATTTAAATATTAAGCAAACAATCCATATACGCAACCTTTTGGCACATAATATTCAATCTTTAGTAGTCAACGGCGTAGCTACTAGATTTTAGCGGGGAGGTTAAACTCAAAAAAGGCACTTACGTTCAAGGTTCAGACAATGTTGTATATGTAAGTATTCATATTATGAAGGGCACTATATAAAAGCCAATAGAAGGCAGGGGAGGGGGGAAAGGCAATAGAAGGCAGGGGAGGGGGGGGGGGGGGCTATAACC
>JAUZND010092195.1:0-19113 GCA_034780555.1 Coelogynopora nodosa | reverse complement strand
AATTTTAATATAGAAAAAAAAAGACCATTCATAAATTGCCCCCCCCCCCATAGAATTAACGCAATACCCCTAATCAAGATGTTTTGTGAAAAACTACAACTGTTTAAATTTCAATATTCACATTTATGTAAATATTGAATATGTGCAACCTGAATATTATATATATAATATTAAATTAAATTAAAGATATTGTTATACAAAATTTCACCTATATATTTTTTGCATAAACACACTTGTGCCAGTTTTTAGAAAGACATCCTATATATAGTGAGAGATTATAATCATTAGAACAGGGATATTAATTTTGAATTTTCATTTGATGGCGATCGTCCTGGTAGATTTCATTTCTTTTTATTGTAAATTTTCCTTGAACGTAGCCGATATTTACTGTATTATCCTATACATAAAGAACGGGACAGTTAAATATTTTCAAATCAAGCGAATTTAGAATGAATTCAGGCTTCGTCTTTACGCATGCACTGTATTATTTATCTAATAGCCGAGATCGCGTTAAATAAGATTAGCAGGTTTTTTTGCGCTATATCGGTTGCAGGGAGGTGATAATTGTATCAGTAGTATGGAGAAAGGACCTCCATATCACTCCCCCCACAAATGTAAAATAATTTTAAATTTTCAGGCAATTTTTTTTCAGACAATCAGAATTGAGTATTTGGTGTTTGGTGCTATGCCTTCAAGGTCAAGGTTTTTTCCGCTTAATTACTAACAGAGTTCGATTTTATTAATTAAAAATTGATCAAAAGTACTTTATTGGTAGTAATCGATCATTCAAACACAATTATTGATTTTCCCACAGTACGATGCATTGTAGCCATGCAATACCTCAGATACGGCTGATTTAAATGCACATTTTAACTATGTGAGGGTAGCTAAGTATGATTTTACTAACTACGAATCGGTAATTCCAGTACATTTATTAATTTTTCTCAATACTATGTATTGTATGCCTGATTAGCCGATCACGCTGCTCGTGCCAACTAAGGCAAGTATATAAATTGTTTAGAGATATACTACTAGTATGTAAGTGTGATACTTTAAGTATGCTATATGTATATTATATATATATATACTATAAGTATACTATAAGTATACTATAAGTATACTATAAGTATACTATAAGTATACTATAAGTATACTATAAGTATAATATAAGTATACTACATGTACTTTGAAGTACATTCTCACTTTATTTCGTGTCTGAAATTTACTTCAAAGAAATTAATACCCTAAAATTCCTAATCTAATAAACTCCTAAATCTTTTAATCCCTAAACTCCTAAACTCTTAAAAACCCTAAACTCCGAAATCGCTAAATCCCTAAACTTATAAACTTGTAAATCTCTGAACTCCTAAATTCCTAAACATATAAATCCATTAACTCCTAAAATATATACTCTTAATTTAAATCATTGAAGCACACGTAGTGAATACTAAGTTACCTTCAATTACCTCATGAAATGCACAACTGGCTAATTGACTTCTTCAATAACGCTCACAGACCACTAAGTTCAAAAACACTCAAGCCCAAGTCACCACCATAAACGTGGGAGTTATTCAAAGCTCTGCTCACGGCCCTACCACCTTCGTTATGTCGCCGCAGACCTCAAAGCTTCAGTACCAGGAAAGAGAATTATTAAATACGCTGATAATACCTATGTTATCGTTCCATCACACAATATGAACACAACGTCCAATGAAATAGTAATAATTCGCACCTGGGCTGACAAGAATAATTTGCAGCTAAATGAGACGAAAACAAAAGAAATAGTTTTCACAAAACCAAGATCTAAAGATGACCTACCACCTCCTCCAACTAATGTAACTAGATTAAGCTAACTTAATTTCCTGGGCATTTACTTTGCTAATAAGCTGAAAGTCACTCAGCATATCAAAATCATCTTATAAAATCGGCATCAAGCATCTACGCGATAAAACTCTTGAAAAGTAGAGGTCTCACAGACGAAGCTCTAAACCTATTGTACAATGCCTTGATAATTAGCCGGAACACTATGCCAGCTATGCCAGAAAAGTAGTAAGCAGGCTGGCAACAAATTGCTCCTAAAATTGACCAAGAACGACAGCCCCGTCCTACACAAACTTCTTCTTCCCGTGAATCCAAATATGCGAAGTACAAGAAACTGCAAGCATAATCAACGCTTAACAGCATTAACCGAAAAAACTACTTCCTACGTGTTATTCACGACATTCATTAACTTGATCGGAACTCCCTTATTATATTTTTATCTTTAGTCATAAGTTATCTCACCCTAATACGTACTGATTTATTCACCCGACACTGTTATATATATATTTTTACTTTGTAAGCATTTTGCGTGTGTCCTATTGCAAATATAGCTCACATTTATTTTATTATTTTATTATTAATATTTTAAAAGTTACACAGTAGGAAAGTGTAAGCATTTAGGATATAACAAATATGTCAGTGTCACTGTTCATCATCAATTTCATCTTCATCGCTCGGGGTATCAGTAATGTTGACATAGCCTTCTCCCATGCCCAATGTCCCACTTGCTGACTAACTTGATCTCGAAGTATGTATCAACTTCTTTTTATAACTTCTTTCAAGACGGATTGTTTGAATATCATGGTGTAATTATTTTAGCGTAGTACATCTTCCATTGATTTATATATTAGTTCCAATAGTTTATCTTTGGTACACCTGTTCAAAAATGTAAAGTGATGCTGAATCCTTTGTTTCACAAGCTTTTCAATGTCCTTCAGTGTACGCGAGGATGATCTATCTTCCACAATACCTTCCCGTAGAATATGTCATAGAAGAGTAGAAATTAGACGGGCTGGAACTCTTATAAGGGTCATGGAAGTGAATTTTTTTAAAAGTCGACATGTTTCTTCCCATCACCACCATAATCAATATCCGGTATGTTGGAGGTGGGACACCTCCTCTTCAGACTCCTCCTCCCCCTCCTCTTCCTCTTCAGATTCTTCACTCTCCACGTGCTGATGATGATTGTATTTGTGTTTCGTTTTTATTGTAGTAAAATTTTCCTCCTCCTTCTTCTTCGTTTCATCGATTTCAATCAAATGATTGTTATTCGATGAAATTTGCTGAATACTGTTTCATGTTTATAGATTTATGCTTATAAATAAGAATATAATTCTAGAGTTAATATATACATGAGCACATTGTAAAAACGAGCACGTATATCTGACTGAAGCCTAATGCCAGTATAACTGTTGCCGGATTATATCAATGTCAAGAAAGATTACATTTGTGGAGAATCCTGCGATATCGTCATCTCCTATTCAATGACCCACTGCAGACTATTCATCGATTTACAGGAACAGACTATAAGCCGCGAATAATACTGCGAAATCTTGCCTGACTGGGGTTGAACCATTTTCTCTTTTGTGCGATGTTTTAGATTATGTTAGCAAGCATTCTTTTGAGAGTCTTAACTATACAAGATGTTAGGCTCACTGGGCGAAAAGAGGCTATTGAGCTAGAGTGTTTGCCAGGTTTCACAAAAGGGATAATGGTTGCATTATGCTATACTTGAGAACAAATGCCCGAGCTTAATGATTTTTTGAAGAGACCCAAAATAGTATACTTCGCTTTAGGGCCAAACGCTTTAATGAAAGTTGGTGGGATATCGTTCGGGCCTTCTGCTCTACTCTTCTTCAATTGATTAATGGCTTTTTTGAGTTCTTGGATTGTAAAAGGGACTGTTGTCTATTCTCCAACATGAGGACCTCTGAGAGACTTTTTGCATTCTCTATTATGGTTTCTTTCCTTCTTGCTAAATTTGAGTCTACTATCTGCCGCATAGTGCTGCATAAATATTTCGCTTAGTTCTGCCGTTGTGAACTAAGGCTTTGTTTAGGCAACTATCTGATCGGGATCCTGATCAAGACTTGATAAGTCACCACGTTTTCTTCCAGTCTTAAGTCGTTTCCACTTTGCCCAGGAATTCCTTCTACTTCTGTTATTATTCCTATCTGATCATATCGTTGACGTTTCTACCACAAGTTTCTATCCATTTGAATCTTTTTTCGTATCGATATCTTTTCTGAGGATGTTTCTATGTTTGATGGCCCTTTTAATGTTTCGATTAAGAGAACCATGCATGCTTCAATTTGATTTTCTGAGCTTTACCTACATGAGAGTAGCCTGCTTTAATTATGATATTGTTGAAATGGTTGACCTTCTTGTTCATAGTCCATTTCTTCTTGCTGATGTTTTCTTGAGTTAATTGGTTATCTATCTCACTGGAAAAGACGGTCCAATGAACTTCTTTATTGTTTCAGCTTGCGCGAGCAGGTATCGCTTCTTTGATTCAATTGATGTATCCTTCAATAGCATGAAGATAGGAAGATGATTCGAACTCAATCCTTCACCTGTTGTCCATTCTACACTTCCTATAACGTTCGTGCGGTAAATTGTAATGTTGAAGGCACTGACTCCTTCTGTAGCTCTGTTTATTCTGGTTTGGCTGCATTTGTTGCATATCGCCATTGTTTAGTCTGCCAGCCAATCCTCGAGATTATTTCCATCATTGTCTTGTTGTTAATTACTATCTTATAAACTAGAATGGCGGTTTCAGTCAGTGACAATTGTATCGTTTCTTCCATGGGGGATATGTTGTGTCAGAGCTCGTTTTATCTATTGTATATTGTACAAATAGGTTCCCCTCTCCCTTGTCGATATGGAGGAAAGTAGACATTCACTATAGTAAGCCATTTGTTCTTGTAAGATCTGACCTTAGTTTTTAGCTTTTCGAAGGGCTCAAGGGATTGTTGTGTGAGCGGTCGCCCTCAGTTGCAGATCTTTCAGAGGCAGGGTATAGGACACAGTCGTAAGTAGGACACATCCGCAAGAAAGTTTTCACACTGAAACGTCGCAACGTATGTCTGGGCATGAAGTCAATAAAAATGTTGAACCCTCAACCGAAAGGGTTACAAAATTCTATAGAGCCCACTTTACCCATAAGGGGGGTACTTCAGTATATAGGCAATCATAATTGTATAGTCATATAAAAAACATACCGTTATTAGATAAGAACTAATAATATTAAAAGTCAATACTTTTATTTTTTAACATTTTTTATAATCATTTGCACTTGAAGTCCACTTAAAAAATCTAACGCTAAGATGCGATCTTTAGATTCTTATTGGTTTGGCTTTGACTTTTTATATACGTGCATACCTGACACTCTCAACACTCTTTATCATGTATTTTGATATAAAGATTAGCTTATCGCATAATTTTTTATGACATCTTTGGATATCGGAAATTTGTAAATTACTTAGACATAATATACACCTGTTTAACTGTACCCCATACTATCCATACAATTTATTAAATTCATTGTTGTTAATGTTTGTCATATATATTCAACTATTACTATCTGGAAAGATAGGCCGGCCGTCTCTGTTTTTAATTTTTATAATTAACATTTTAGTAACGAATGCGGGAAATTGCTGTTATTTATATTATTTACATGTAATACGCTTATTATATAAAACATCTAGGATATATGATATAATTATTAACTCATTAAATATTAAAAATCATAACCACACGATAGCAATACATTACAATTACGATATGAGTTTGTTATGACCTGTTTTGTCGCATTTACATTTACATTATAACATTTTAATATAATTTTGGAGAAGTATTTTCATTAATTGAATTTCATTAATTCATTTCATTCATTGAATTTTTTACCTTTTTAAATAGCAATTAATTTAATAGAACTTTGTGGAATTCATATGAGAAGTTTACTGAAATAAAGCATTCTTTTTATTAGAACTCAATTTTTCTTGCATAAAACATAAATTTGAAAGTCAGAAAAAAGTTGCACTTTATGAGTTATATATATATATATATATATATATATGTATACCTCATCAATTTATATTTAATCATATATAATATTGTATGCGTAAATAGAAGCCCTTAATTATTGATTTTAACTATTGTAATTATAGATTAACTTTAATTTAGTTCATATACATGTATGTCAAATTACTTTTACAATTGTGAATGGATGTAAAATAATATTTACTTATTAATAAATGATGCAGTCAAAATAAAAATATATGTAAATATCTTTATTTATTATATTATTTGATTGAGTAAACGTCATTAAAACTGTAATAAATATTTTAATATATTTCATAAATAATATAATAATATTACGTGTACATTTAATACATTTACATTTTTTGAAGAATTTTAAATGCTATATGTCATTATTGATAATCATGTGTGCGTTATTTTATGTAAAGTATTAAATACATATTATTCAATGAATACATTCTATTCAAATTCTCAACATCACCACAAAACTATTTAAAAATAGAAATAAAAAGAAGAACCACAAATTATCAAAGCGACAATGAAATAAGAAACAATATTTTTAATAATAGTATCAAGATGGTTTAATGGAAAAACCAACATTCATGACTAAACTCCAAGAAAGTCAAACAAAAGGAATGAGTTATCACCAAACCACAAATAATATTTAATAAATGTTTACAATGCAAACATAGCTTGTACTCTATTGTAAAACAGGCCTGGAGTGATAAGATGGCAAGTCAAATCTGTGGATTTAAATGACAGTGTGTCAAATATAAAAAAGCAGAAGATCGTAAAAAAAACACGTGTAACAACCGAAATTTAAAATAAAAAAGGGAAGAAAATAAGACTAGACAATAGTTCGGGATAAGATATATTGATTAGTTTTAATTTTGATTGGTGCTGAAACGATTAATTGTATGAGTAAAGTATTTTTTATATAAAATGTAATTTTAATAAAATAACTTTTCAATAACGATTATTATTATTATTATTTGAATAATTCGAACGGTAAATTTTTTTATGAATTTTATAAACATTAGTTACTTCGTTTTTGTTTGATTGGTTGTTTTCAATATTCAATTAATAAGATACTTTGTCAGAAATCACAGTAATTTTTTTCCGGTCAAACAAACAATAATTCAATCTAATTTTATTATTTCATCGCGAAAAATATGCCACATCATATTTCAGGCATCTTTTCAATTAACAATACAATAAATACTGGGATTAAACTTTTTCAATTTTGAAAAATTAGCGATAACACATACCATACATATGCAATAATTTATCTAGGAATATTTTCATTAATTATATTAGACATTTCATCCAATCAAACGAAAAATTCAATTTACAATGTACGTATTTATGATAAAAAAAACAGTTAATTACTTTAATTGCTAAAATTAATTAACGTTGAGTATAGTATGTTACATTTGTTTGAGGCCTAGAATGCACGTGCGGTAACTAGGTGCAATTAATAGAAACACTTTTTTCACCGACATCCAAATTCTATGAAGATTCATTAATATCTGTAATTAACGTTAAATAAATATAAGAAGCGCATTAGCCTCATATGATGTTTTAATTTTGTTAGAATATAAATCAACAACGAACGAAAGCAAGATTAATTATTTTTTTATAATAGACTAACACTTCAATTTGAAAGGAAATTTCAATCCAAACTTAAAAGTAGAAAATTTAATATAAATGTTAATTATAGTTTAAGTTATTGATCAATTATTAATTAATTTTAATAATTATTTTTCAATTGGAATACGTTTAAATTTGAATAAGTGAAAATAAATAGGTATAAAACAAGGCTAGTGAAACAAACATATCTCAGTGTCGTACTTCTGAAAAGTATAAACGCAAGCTATATGTTACGTGGCGGTATCGTTAAAAGACGTGTATGTCCATGATTTGGACAGAAAGTTTCATTTATTATTTATGCTATATTTGGTATCTTGTGAGTTTCTTTTTAGGGCAATCAAAATCCCCTTAATTGTTCTGCATGACAGTGTATATTTTTAACAGATTGACCATCTTTTAGGGCATAACAATATCGTCTGAGACTTGTATGTTTTCTGTACATTTTTTTCAAATAAGTTATTTTATCAAATATTATTTTTTGTTATTTTGTGGTTACATTGTAATTTGTATCATAATAGTATCATTGTATCATGGTGTATCATTGTATTATAATACTGAAAGAATAGTGTATATTCACAAAGTATTAAAACAGGTTTTGAATTATTGAAATATGAACACATTGAGACAACTATTATTGAAAGACAATATATAAAACCTACGAAAAGGGAAACTGAAGTAAAAAGGGGATTTTAGTCAAATTAGACCTCATGATTTATTACGTACTTGTACTCAGCTAGAGGTAACATATTTTTTTAAATATTAAATTAACAAATTTGTAAATATTTTAATTGATTTGTACAAAAAATTAGAAATAAAACTTAAAATTTAAAATAATATTGATTTCTTTAGAAAGTAATTTTGTTAGTTCCTCTATTGACCTATTTTAAAGTAATACATTTAGCACATGGAAATAGCTCGTGAAAAATCTCAATATATTAAGATTGATATAATTAATTAATTTTTTAACTTTATAAACAAAAAGGGAACCAACAAACTGAACACCTTAGTGATTAACTGAAGCGTTTAGTGATACATACATGTTCTCATTTATGGTTTCAATATTGTCCTAATATGGTCACATTATCACATTTTAATAATACAAATAACAAGACAAATATAATTATAATATAATTTTAAAAATTCATACGCATAACTTTGTATGAATATAATTTTACATTAGAATAAATATGAGACGTAAATAAATCACAGTATAAACTTGGTAATAAAATCCTTGAATTAGATTAAAAGATTTTAACAAAACACACCTTACTTTGTTTATATCTACAAAAGGGCAGGGGTTAAATATTCCCAATATCCGTTACGTACAAGCGTTAGGCGTAATGCGACGACACGGAAACCAGATCAACAATTCAAAATGAATAGAAGTAATAACATAATAATGTTATATTATATGTATGTATATAATAGAAATAATAGAAATTATAGAATAGAACAGATTATAGAAAAATATGGCATGAGACAGAATAAAGCCTACTGACGGAATATGATGGATATGAAAGAGCGCCTAAATGAAATAACGTCGACAATGTAAAATGGCGCAATATTGAGTAATATTGTCATGTACTGTAATATTATCGACAGCTGTCAAATACCGAAATAGCGTAGATTTAATGCCTTTTTGGCAGTTGACAATGTCCATTTTATATTCCAGTTCTAGACATTGTCGGCCGTATTCCAGTAAATAATCTTAATTGCGTAGTTCCCTTTCGACCATATTCCGTGTCGACGCTATTCATTGTCGACGCTTTTGCATCAACCCAGTAAAAGTAGTCTCACTAGTATTTTCCGTAACACTTTGTTACAATCCACCTTTAGAACAAACACATTTTCCATTTTGTTTTTATTTATTCTGCATCTTATTTATTGAATTAAAATTAGTATACTATCTAAATTTTTGTTTTTATTATCAATATGTACAATTAAACATCTCATTTATAACATTAAACTAACATCGCTTATTGTCGTTTATTAAAAAAAATTAACATCGATAGAAATATCATTTATATATCTTTAAAACTCTTGTATTATCGGATCGGATCTTTAGTGTTTGTATCAATTGTCAAGACATTCTTGATATAAAACAATTCTAAACTGTTATAATATAAAATAAGGCCCTCAAATTGTCATGCAACAAGAATATTGTCCATAGACAAAATATGTATAAGTATAGGTATATCTAAACTGAACATATTATATATTTATATTATCGTATCTATAATGATAACTATAGCCCAGATTTTATTTATTATAATAATGGCATCTTAAATGAACATACTCACTGAATTATATATACAATAAACAAATATTTGCCTTGTAATGTTGCAATTTGCATTCCAATTACAGGATTAAATAAAAATACACCTTCACCAGCGTTTATCCATGACCATTATTTTAAATACACAAACAAATTAATGAAAATATATATTATGTGAGAATAGTCGTTTTATTTTCTATATAAATGTATTGTTGCATATATAAGTAAGATCTGGTACATAGAAAACTAGTTTGTAGTGTTGTAACAAAATGTAGATTGGAATCAGTACTTTTTTGGAACCAGGAGTGATTATATTAAACTTGAGTTCAGAAATAAACATTATAGCCTTCAGATTGCTTTGACAAGATAATTGGCATGCATAAAAGGTAAAAAATATATTTTTAAAATTATAACATGTCAATTTCAACACATTTCAGAATATCCTCCTAGTTTGTAAGTGTAATATGTGTTACAAATAATAATGTTCACGACAAAAATAGTTAGAATATATTAGTATTTTGTTTTTAAAAATATTTATTATTACTTACAGTGAAGCTTTTCTAAGCGTTAAACATCATTAAAAAATTATAATAGAATTAGTATTTAGAACTTTTTTATGTAAAAAAAAGTATAATATTGCAGGTAGAATTTGAAAAATAATTTAAACATTAATTAAATTGGTCAAATATTTTTTTTAATTTTACTTTTTTGGATATTCAATTAAATGCAAATTTGATATTGTATTTGGATCAATTCTGCAAACTTTTAAAGAAATATGAAAAAAGAGAAATAATAAAATACATAATTCATCTTACCATAAAGATATATATGGAAACAATTTTCTAATAAAATCAATAAAATTGTACATAAATCAATAAATAATTCACACACCTGGCACTGCACTGCATACTATGTTTCCTCACGATATCAGCATTAGGAAAATCTACTGATATAAAAACCGTATACCGTATAAAAACCAAAAACGTGAAATAAAGGAAGCCATATGTGGTGAACTGTAAACAATCATATACTTATTAATATCAAAGTCTCTTTCAAAATGAATAATATCAAAGTATTGATATGTCTCTTTACATTTATATAAATAAAATCATTAAAATCAAAAATAATATCTATGTACAATTTTTAATAATTTAATATCTGTCCAAACGATTTTTGTATTTTTATATAATCATTCCTAGATTAATTTGTGTATATAACTACTATATCATATTTTGTGATTAAGCCGATAAGGAGAAACTGTCAATTAAATAGTTAATAATACACTTATTGTTTTAATCCAAAAAAAAATAGTTGTTCATTTATTATTCTAATAATGCTTACTACTCTCCACTATACTCCGCGAATATTCATTTAAACATATTTTTGATTAGGTCAGAAATTAATAAAATGATTTTCTATAACACACCTATATTAAACCATCAGCCAAATAAATAATGTATATATTTAGTAATTACTTCGATTTACTTAGATATATTATGTTCAATTTTTTTAAAATAAAGTAGTTAGACAAAAACTTTAAACAAAAATTTAAAAAATAAACAAAAACTTATTTAGATCACCATTAACATTGATATAATTTAAGCAGATTAAGTTTTACACTTTATAACGGCTCTGTTTTCTGAAGGGTTATTTGATATCAATAATCACCGTGCCACCTCTCAAACGTTGATGACCAATTTGTTGTAAATGACCACGGTTCTATATAAATATATCTTTGATTTAAATTATTGTGATTTGATTGATAATAGTTGGTGAGGTTTAGACTCACTTTGGCTATACATTACTTCATGGTGCAGGCTTTATATGATGTCATTCAGTGTACGATGAAATGTTGGTGACGTTTAGACTAACTTTGGCTATACATTACTTCATGGTGCAGGCTTTATAATATGATGTCATTCAGTGTACGATGAAATGTTAAAACTTAATAAATTACAATCAATATTCTATAACGTCGTTTTTTAGCGTCGTCGTATAAAACATATTTTATATATTTGGAGAAAAAAAATCAATGAAAAAATATTTAATAAATAAAAAAGAATATGTTGCCCAGTATATATTAACTTTTAAACCTTTGTGAAAATATTAACAATATTCCCATATTTATATTAATTAGAAAAATGTATAAAACGCTCATAAATATAATGCAAGTTATGATAATATATAATACTTGGTAGCTATTACTATACATTACAAATTTAATATATCTTTTAGTTGTCGCCTCTAACTTATAGGCTTAAATGATAAATACACATTTATAACACGTCGCCATTGGTTACAGTTGGTTACCATTGGTTACCAATGGTTTACGCAATAAAGATTATTTATGAATCCACTATTAAAGCTGGTGTTGTTACTTTACGGACTTAATGCGGGCCTTTTTTAAAACTTAAAATGACATGGCAAACCAATCCTGTTAGTTACTCTGTCCTGATTTCAAAAATAACTAGATTCAGTCTCTTTATTCCTTAAAAATAAATGATGTAAAAAACTCTAAACCAGTATATATAAGTAATTACTGATCATTTGAAACAGATCAAATCAGTGGTCTGTTTTGAAAATACTAAGGTCCAAAGGATTTCCAGCGTTAGGAAGAGGAGTCCACAGATATAGAGGGACAGAATGATGATGTACGCCCCGCCGAGTTCGAAGAGTTTAATGGCGGAATCCTCCGCTGCTGAGGAGCCTCCTCCACAAGATTGACCAGAGCCCGAGAGTTGTTGAATAAACCACAGGTCTATCAGGCCAGCCTCCCACATTCGTTGCATACTTAAATTGAGACAAAGTAAACACTTGCAACAGGGGGAATGTGTTTCCCTCAGATATATTACTAAACTTGCCACAAGATTTAAAAGAAAAAAATACAAATTAAAAGAAACACGTTTTCATTAATTTTAGTTATATAGTATTTCAACAAATTCAGCTTTGTTTTTCAAAAAGCATAATAAAAGACTTTTATATTTTATTTATTTATTGTATTTATTTAATTTAGTATATTTAGATTAATTAATTAGTATTTATTTAATACTTAAAAATGTTGAATCGATAAAATTCAAGCTGAATCTCTTGATGATCATAATTGCTTTTTTGTATTTACTTTCATATCGATCGTTAAATATTCAATAAAATAGCGAATATTTGTATTTTATAAGTAAAGCAAGTATGTGTATAGAAATATGAAATATGTTATGTGCACATATGTTTATAAAGAGGATTATTAAGCTACGTACTATGCAAGTAGTCAATTGTTTAATTAATGTATTTTTATTATGTTTAAGTGTATCACAATTTGTTTCACAATTTTCATATTAACCAAGTTTTTTTGTTTAACAAAGACACAATTTTGTCACTTACGCATTACTTTTTATAAAAATCTGATGAAATTTATTTAATTTTCAGCTATTAAATACCCTCTTTGATTTAATGAAAAGAAATTACAATTGTTTTCTAACCATAAAATAATGAAGACAATTAATTAACTTTAAACATTTAAATATATTTTATTAATAAAATAAAACTATTTAAAACGCGTTTCGTGAGACAATGTTTCGTCGTTTGAAAAACGTATTAGTTGAAATTTATTGAATACTGTTAATAGCTAACTAATGACATTGACTATTAATAGCTAACTAATGACATTGGCTAGTAATAGCTAACTAATGACATTGTATAGTAATAGCTAACTAATGACATTGTCTAGTAATAGCTAACTAATGACATTGGCTAGTAATAGCTAACTAATGACATTGGCTAGTAATAACTAACTAATGACATTGGATAGTAATACTTTATTTATTTGATAATATTATACGAGCTTGATGTTGTTTCATTCTTAAAATATTAAACTGAAAATAAAAAGTATACTGTTTTTGATTTTGGTATCAATTTATAATAACATTCATATTATTCAATATATTAGAATTTATATTCATCATTTACAATTTATAATAAAATCAAATTAACCTATTTTTGGTTTTTATAGGGATTTTTTTGTATCCTCAAAACAATCGTTGCAAAACAATTAAAAAGATACGTTGGTCCTGATATATTCGGAAAATGATGGCGATATTTCAAATTGTGAGATTAGTATTTTTTCACTCTTTATTACTTATATTAAAGGTCTACATTGGTTCACCTATTGCTAACTCCGACCACAACTCCATGATACTCGCATTCTAACGTGCTATTCATAAGTGCATAATACTGCCTTCATAAAATGGAAATTCATGAAATACAACCACTAGAAAAGCGCAAAATAAAATTTATGATCTTCGAAGATAAAAAGAAATGTGACAATAAATCCTCCGAAACACCGGAAGATTTATGAAAAGTTTCAAACTCCAATTATATGGCAAGTCCCGTTTCTTCAAAAGATTTTCACTTGCAACACGGAATTAACTTTGCAGAGGTTACTCTTGTTAGTAATGCCAAAATATTCTGATTTACAATTAGCGATGGGGCTAAATTAGACCTCCATATTGACTCTATTACCAAAACAGTGTCCAAATGACCTTGAAAATGAAACTATTTTTCACTATAGCTGCACAGCGCTCGATACAACAAGACTTCCATTACGTGTCTGCTCCTCATTCTATGTGTGGTTTTCTATTTACCTGTAATTAATTGTACTATTAAATAAATAATTGTTATATTTTGTATTTTTATTCTACGCATTACTGTTTACAACTAATGTACTTAAAAATGTATTTATAACAAGGAATTAACTGAATCCTGGAGAAATAAAAATATTCAAAATAAATGTAGACAATTTACATTACGAATGTACTCGATTCGCAGTCTGTACATACTATTTAATATATATTTATTTGTTTTTTAACATATTCATGTGGGCTTGAATTTCTCATCCTTGAACCTTGTTGGATATTCAAAACAGCCGCCAAGTCCAAATTAAAATGATTAAATAATCAAAAAGAAAACTATCATGTAAAGCCATCATATTAAATATATGACTAATAAATGAGAGGTGACTTTATAATAATTTTAAAAACTTGGTTCTGATGACAACATAGACTATTTTAGAATTTGTAATATTAATACATTTATTTACAAAAATAACTCATATTAGCTGTTTTTTAGTAATCAGAACTTTTGAAATTTAATACTATTATAATAATATGAAAACTTTATGATATATATAAATATATTAATTATTTATTTATCGATAAATGTGAAAGTGATTCCAAGAATTTCAAAAAACTTAGTTTCAAGGTGTAGAAGATCATATGTTGATTCAAGGTATATTTAGATATATTAACTAACATAAAATGACATATTACTTAGTATTTTATGATGTCATATTATGTGTTGAGGTTTATTTTACACATTCTCGTTATAAAAGGTAACTTGATACTATTAAAATATACAACAAGAATACAATTACTTTATTTTATATTTATGATTTGTAATCATTTCAATAGCTCAAAAACAAAATGTATAATAACATATTAATTATTTAACAATATTGTAAAATGACAAAATATCTTATATATCTATTTAATGATCAAGGTCACATATCGCGTTGTGATGACGCCATCGCACTGTTTTTAGAAATGGATTGATTTTAGTATGTAATTTTTCATGTAGAAGTTTTTGATAAACATAAATATATTTTGATCGTGGCTCAATGGTTGAAAGTTTGACTCACGATCCAGAGGTCGTGGGTTCGAATCCCAATCAAGGCATATATTGTAAGAGTCATTGGTGAAATGGGCGCGCTTCATAAACTGCTCACTGCTCGACCAGAATCAGGGTCCTTGATCCGTCTCTGAGTGTTTATTTCAACAGATACTGACTTTAAATGCATAATCAAATTAATACTTTTTTGACCTGTACGTAATTTAACTAATATATTGATTTAATCGTTTTCTACCAGGAAGAAGGCTAACATGTGTATAGCAATAGCTAGGTTTTTACATTAGAGAGATAGAGCCTTGATGTCTCACCCAACTATAATCAATAGAATCAATACAGCTTTCAATAATAGATCAAATAAGTCTATTGATAGGGCGTCAACATAATTTGATGTTTCTGTTAACCATGCACTTTAGCGCACGTTACATAATATTAATTTCAATTAATCATTCATGCAACATATTCTACTCCATGATGTTAATGAGGATGATTAAGACAGGCGGTTGGAGTTTTGCAAGACATGTATCGCATTCTTTGAGAATTAACATTAATTTGTATAGGCCACATAATGTGGTAAAACGAGGCAACGGGTATATATGTGAACAGGTACAATTCAGTGAAGTCAATGAACAATTCTCTTGAATTTATTGATAAAAGAAATCATTGCACCTGAACAAAAAACTGTTAGAGAGATATCTGTAGTAATTGGCGACTGATGCGTATACAATAACTGGTGACAACTATTTTTTAAATGTTGCAGGAAATCGTTTGACCACTGATTCAAATACATAATGACATTGATGAACTCCATTCATAACAAGATGGTGCACCTACCTACTACTCAACAACAGTTAGCAATTCGTAAAGGGATTACTTCACTGAGTCTCTATATGAATACCTCTCACAATCAATTCAAGAACCTGAACCTGCTGTGGTGAGTGATTATCTGTCAACAATGTTTTGTGGTGGTGTCCTTCAGCATTTCACAGACAATATGAAGGAAGAATGCCTTCATTTTAAGCATTTATAAATAATTACATCATTGTTTGTTGTGTTATTGAAATATAATGGGCGATATAACATTTTTGGTCTAAGTTTTGTGAAGTAGACTTATATTATTATGTTATACATTTGTTTATATACATTAATTATTAATTTTTATAATTTATAAATTTATTTTAGCATATTTGTGTATCACAAATCTCTGCATAAAAATTTAATATTATAAAATAACAAATAATATAACATTTTTTGTCCGTAAAAATTCAAAAAATATTTTTTTACGTCAATAAAATACATAAATATAATAATGGAAAAATAAGAAAAGATGTCTTTTCTAATTGATATCCCGAATGAATCTTAAAACATAGGAATTAATAAACTCACAAATTAGGATTTAATTCAGATTATAAATCATAGACATTGAACTATATAATTGTCTATATAATATGAAATACTTACTATCCGTAAACTAAATAAGAAAGTAATGCTTTAACCCAACAAAACCTAAATATTTATTTTCATACTTCTGACCTTTTTAGAAATTGATTTATATTGTTTATCTATTACCAAAAAATGTATATTCATGTGAAATGGGAAGATTAAAGATGAGTGGATGGATAGGAAAATGAATATGAAAACAATTAATAGACAGCTTTGCTGATAGATTATTATCACATTACATCAATAGAGGTGAGACTAAACTGTCAAGCGATCGAATATGCCTTTGGTTTTGTGCTTGTGAGGATAATATTCTTCAATATTTGTCGATTATAAAAAGAATTATTTTACCGTCGTTTCATAATTTTGAAAAATGTTCCCCATGGAATTTGATCAGACATCCAGGACAAGTTTAGTACCGCCATTTCGCTTCGAGAAAGTTTTGAAGTCAAAGCATCAAATTTGAAGTGTAAAATGATGATACAATAGGATCGCATTACACCGCACAAGCACGCAATAATAATGGCTCAAACTGCGCGCAGCCCAATCCGTTAAAAAAGCTATATTTTATTGAACGTAACGGATATTATGTCAAATCGCAAAAATTGTTGTTAGGTATTAAAGGATTCGGTCCGGATTGCTTTGTTATAATATTAACTAATCTTCATAAAATTAAAAAAATTGTAAAAACATGTTCTTAACTATTCAACACACAGTAAAATTACAAAAAAACTTGGGACATAAAGAAACAAAACACGAAAAGTAAACATTAAACTAGACAAAACATTACTAAATTAAATTTAAACATTATGAAAGCTACACTGGCAGTCAATTAAACGTTTGACTCATTAAATTGGTGATGAGATGAATGACTCAATAATTTGTTGATGCGTTACAATATAAATAATGATTTTGCCTTTTCCATCGCACAGCTTATTGTGTGAGCCGATGGTAAAATTATGATATGTTTTAATTGATTCAATACATCATAATACTCACTAAAATTTAACTAAATCTTTGTAATAAGCATCCTTGGGAGCAATAAAACCAGCCGGAGCGGTAAGAAAGAGTTCTGGGATGGTGTACACCTCATCGCAATTCAGATTTCTCATATAAATTAGGGGAGTAGCACTCGTGATGCATGCGAGATGCGCGTTTTCGGGCTTCAGGATCTGAAAAAATAGAACAATGTTTACGATTATGTTCAATTTGTTGTCTCATTTTGTGACTTTGTTCTGATTTCGTTAAAATTAAAACTTCGGGAATTAAATAAAGCGGTACAAATTCCTAGAAGTTATTTTATAAATAAAGGTGTTAAGTGTGTTCAAGTAATTTTACTTTAGGTTTTTTGAAAGTTTTACATTTATCTTAAACCTGAAATAATTGGCTAATATTTGTTATGATTCAAATGAAACGTCATATATATTTATTGTCGTCCCCATTTCAGATCCATGCAAAATTAATCGAATCAATACATAACCATAAATCCATCACCGGGGAGAGGGAGTCAGTTTGACTCAATTTGACTCAATTTGACTCAATTCAATTTGACTCAGTTTCTATAAAATATAATCGATCATTATGAAATATTCATTATAACTGTCTAATTTTTTATAGTTGTCTGCAATATAAACCATATTTAAATAAAAATGATTCACCGGATAAGATCAGATCAGATCCAAAAATATGTGTTTCATAATATGCTTAGCAGATAAAATTGTCATTTAAGAATTAATGTAAAACGCTGCATATATCAACAAATTAACTCTTATTTATTTGTTCAATAATAAAGATTTTGAATAATGCCTAATTAAAAAATATGGTGATTTCCTCTGAACCGATCACGATTTTCTAGTTCTGATCCAAAGAGATTGCAAAGATATTTTAGAAATTGCATCTATGTAAACTTTGGGATAAAACTGCGGTAAACATTTTCAAATAAAATATCATGATAAATTACTCATTTACCCATAATTTCTTGAAGACGGTTTAAATAATGTATTGTAAAAGTAGTAGAAAAATCATGTAGAAGAAGTAGTACATAAATAATGTATAAGTAGTACATAAATTATGTATAAGTAGTACATAAATCATGTATAAGTAGTACATAAATCATGTATAAGTAGTACATAAATCATGTATAAGTAGTACATAAATCATGTATAAGTAGTACATAAATCATGTATAAGTAGTACATAAATCATGTATAAGTA
>JAUZND010092194.1:0-14726 GCA_034780555.1 Coelogynopora nodosa | reverse complement strand
AAAACATGTCCCATCCCCCCCCCCCCCCTCCTCCCCCACCGACATGCATCAACAAATGTTGTGCGCGACACTTGCTTACATGTACACAATCCAAGACTGAAGACGCAGCATAAAGGGAGCCGAGAAAAAGAGGTTAGTCGGTTGGTTTTCATTCCGGATGGATGGATGATTAGCCGGGCAACCGAAGATTCTCCCATATAAGAAACACTCTAGAGAGAAGAACTATTTCCGTGTCATCGATCTGTATTGATTATAAAACTGGATTGGGAAACCTTCAGATAAAGTGCAGCCATAGCAAGTTCTAGGCTGACTGAGAGGGGGGGTATATCGAGAAGCCGATAAGAGTCCCATTTTATCTCTTTCTCTGTAACACTATTTGTGACTCTTTAAATGGTAGAGCAAACGAGGAATGGTAATTTAATTTAACATTTATAAATTACGTTATCATGGTATAATAAATCGGGATTACTTTGATATTAAAAATAATCGATTTCTCGGATTATGGAACACCAAGACAAATTACACTAATAAAATGATATCATATGGTACGTTAAATAAAATACAGAAAATCATTGGTTATGCTGTCAATAAATAACAATTCTTAAACCATATTTTCATTGACAGAAACTGGAGTTTAAAATAACGTAACAAAAAGTGCAACAAACATATTTTGAACCAAACGGGGGAAAAAAATCATCACTTACTTTAGTTATATATTCCGATTCTACCTATGAAGTCTTATTAGCTCTGTTTAGGCGAATTAAGGCAACAGGTTGTTAATTTGCATTCATATAAAATGATAGGTTAGTTACATTGGCGACGCTTTTCTGTTATGTAGTGAACTGTAAGCAATTTAAAATTGTTATTTATAAAATTAAAATATTATAACATAATTATATTATAAATAACATTATGTTTAACAAAAAAACGATTATTTTAAAATAAATTAATTAGAAAAGAAGTGATTTCAAGAAAAAGTAACCATAAAGTAATATATTTCAAATTTTTGCAATAATTATACCAGCGGATATTAAAAAAATAAAGAATTAACATTCTTTCTTTTAAAACACGTGATATACATAAAAAAGTAATCTGGTTATTATTCTTGTAAATAACTGACACTATATTAGTCTACCCAAGATTATTATCACTAATGTAGTAATTAGTAAGTAATACAATCAAGGCTCAATATGATACCTTAACTCTGTGGGTATAACATCTTTCTTTAGCGGCATTCAATATAGGAACCCGTGCTCTCTTTAAAGGGATTTGAACGATTAAATATGACGTGCAATAAATAAGCACACTTGAGGTGTATATTGCCTTTTTTTATATGAAGAAAAATTAATTTAATTTAATTTAACACGAGTGGGCTATGTTGAAATGATAAATAGTTACATTATACTCGTATACTAGACATTCAATCACATTTTGTAACCACCACAATATGGTGAAGATGATATAACTACGGCCCACTATATACGCCAACAGAAATGATGCTTAAATGCACGTAAAACGTGACCCTATTCGCACGTGGCTGCCTTGTTGACGGTTGCAGTTGTCGTTGGCGTGCACACCCCTTCCCCCCCCTGGCCACTCACCCCCGACATCGTCCATGTCCCCGATCGGCAAGTAGAAGAAGATAGGCAGCGGTGGGCCGCGGTCCAACACGTTCATCTCCAACTTGGAGACGACAGGCCGGTGGTCCGAGGTGAGGTACTCCTCCAGACTGGTGTACTCGAGGAGTCTCATGTTGAGTGCCTGTCTGCGTGTGGCCGAGCCGCGGGAGTCCAGCGGGCAGTCCTTGTGCACCAGGTAGAGGATGCGGTCCGTGTACGAGGGACAGCGCTGCTTCTTGCTGGTTGGATCGAGCATAATACTGCGGTACAATACTAGCAGCTAGTTGTTACATTGTATAAATTCAAATAAATAAATAGGACTCATTATTAAAATATTTAAATTTATTGATTTATTATAAGAAACGTAATTAATTGAAATATTTTCATTATTATAATAATTATTAAATTGTAAGTTTAAATATAGAATAAACTGTAGATTAGAAATACTTTCGGGAAATTAAATAACAAGAAAAGATACCTTAACAAATTGCAAACTGGAACCAGAACTGACCAGTCTGGATAAATATGGTCTCTACGGTATATAAAACAAAATATATAGGCCAGTTATTTGATCCCGAATCAAATTTGGAATTAGCCACACTTTTGCTCCCATCAAATTGATCAATTATAAATATGTTTCATTGGATCTCGTGACATAAATTAGTGAAGATAACAGATTGTGTAAAACGTATATGTATTTATAACATACAAAAACAGACAATAATATGACAGAATGTCAGTTAGTATGTGCACCGAGGTCTAAAGTCTTAATTTTGATTAAATTAACTAACTGTTTCCATATTTAATTGTGATGATTATCCATCTGATTAACACATTGTACTTTAGAGTTTAAGTCATATTACCACCATTATTATCACGTCTACTTGATATATACGATAACTATATCCATAATTAAATATGCGCTTAAATCGGTGGTGTTCCTTCGTACTGTTATATTCATAATTAACAACGTATATTATACATGATTTAAACATGAACGTTTCTAGGGGCAAATTCCCAGAGAACGCCAACCGTTTAAAACTAACTAAAGTGGACTGTCGTTTGGCTTTGTGGTGATAAGATGGTCGGTAAGATCAAGGTTATAAACATAGTAAACAATATTATCAATTAAGTACGTTTTAGGAAATTAGTTTGTGTTACATATCTATACTAATCTGTACTACTCATGACTATAGGAAATGATCCTTAAAATGAATGGACTAAGCTTATAGTATGTGATCATTTCGATTGAACTATATGGCTGCCTAGTTGGGTGTAAAAGATAATAGAAGGATAAAAATATGTCAATGTTTACAGAAGCAAACAAAAACGATTAAAACGCTGTAAACTAATGTAATATACGACCCCAATACAAAGGGCAATGATAATATATCATATTTTATTGAAATACAATATGCTGCCTGAAAAATGGTTAGACAGCTCTTAGACAGTGATATATATAGCCTATACAATATAACATGACACATAGCTTTAGGCCTATGCACAATTATCGCTTGTTTTGTGAAGCAAAACATACATTGCAATATAAAACTGAATTATACAAGTAGGCCAGGACGTCATTTACACACTTCGTGTTTTAAACCATTTTAATGACAACAACAGTAATTCAATATGATTTTGAGAAACAAATACGGTTAATTATTTGATGAATTAAAATGATTAATATTATATCATATTATCTGTGTAAAGTGTAAACCCTTCCATAGGACGGTTGCCAAAAATGGGATTGTGTGCCATAAACTAATTAATCTTAAACATTCCCACTTCTACAATTTATAACATTATTAGTAATCCTATTTAAAAAAAACATTATGTTTATGCATAGTAATAACATTACAATTTCTAAAATTCACTAATATCAACAAATTCTATAAAGTTCTGATCTTATAGTATAAAATTTACAACTCTACGTAAAATAATCCGAGATAAAAATCTATATCATATAATTTTAAAACATAATTAAATACAAATTGACGATCACTATTTTTATAGTTCTGTATTGTTTATATTACTATTTAATGCGTTATATTTTACAAAGGCCTAAAGTGTCCCAATTTTTTGTTAAAAAATAAAATATAGTATGTATATATCTTTTACTACCGTTCCAAAAAGAATTGATAATGTGGGAAAATGCCAAATATAGTTATAAATATATCTCTTTAATAGTTTAATGTTTTCTTAAATAAAGCTTGATTGTCCCCCGATTCTTATTTGTACAGTTGTGTTATTCAAGTTCTATTTTTCAAGTTTTATAATATTTCTGGATGTTACAGTATTATAAAATGTATTGTTACTTAATTTGCACAAATGATTATCTTAACTTTTGCAAACTTATATAATATATATTACTGTCACTTCCAGTATATGTCCTGACGCACTGAAGAGTGAAATATCTAGTTGAGTAGACCTATGTGCCGTATAGAAGAATAAGCAGTCAGATCTACATTAACATACCTTGTGTCGTAAACTGCGGTGCCTTTGTCAAACTTGAAGGTGGGAGGAAAGGTGATCGGGCCTTCCTCAAAATCGGTGAAAATCAGACCTTCCTTGCACGATCGAGTGAGCTTCAAGTTGTCCAAAGAAAAGTTTTAAAAAAAAGTTCAACCTTCCTTCGTGTTTTAACATGTTCACACGGCCACAGCTAGTAGTATATACTATATTTAATTAATTGAATACAAATTATGCATACGTTTCGTTTCTAACTAGTATTATTACTAGGAAACGAAATAGTACTATTATTGTGTAGATAATGACAGCATTCAAGGATGGGAACAGGTGCAAATCACATCCACGAAATATATGTCTAAGAGGGCCCACTAACTGGTAAGCAATCCTCGAACCCCACGTTTCCCAACCCTTTTTAAATCTGATTTGGACGAATTACAAAAATTATAAATCTCACTACTCTTCAAAATACTCGGAAATCCGCGGTTCAGCGGAAGATTCCCATACCTGCACCTTGGCAGTTGTTGGCAATGAAGCCCTAAAGGATTTTTGATTTGTCACGTTACGGCCCTAATAAACTTGTTCTATTAATAAATATTAAATTATTTTTTTAGCACTAGAGAAAACTTGGGAAAAGCAACATATATTTTTTATAAAACTGTGTCTTTAATCGCAAAAATGGCCCAACTCGACTAGATAGCCAATATTTAAAGTTCTAATTACGTTATTTATTTTAACAGTATTGAATACAACGATTTTAACACATTATTACTATG
The DNA here is from genome assembly GCA_034780555.1 of Coelogynopora nodosa. Lineage (NCBI taxonomy): Eukaryota > Metazoa > Platyhelminthes > Proseriata > Coelogynoporidae > Coelogynopora > Coelogynopora nodosa. The sequence goes on along the minus strand of JAUZND010092194.1, from coordinate 9,865 downwards.
TGCTTCTATAATCATAAAAATGTAGTCGATGAAATTGATCAAATAACCTAAAATAAATAATACAATAATATATTACCAATCCTAAATAAAGTAAAGAGGAATAATGAACATATAAAACAAATATTAAAATAAGCTTTTTACTTTCAAAAGTCACATGTTATCGATGAAACTTAGTTAATTCTAAAGTGGCAACATTTTGTGATGCTTGCTGCAGGTTCAGCACTAATTTAAATAGAAAAATTAAATGAAGATATTTTTTTAAATTGAGAAAGGCTCAAAAAGGCAAAAAAACGGTAAAAGATAGATAGCGCAAAATTAAAGCGAAAAACTATACTTAAAAATATACATTATGCTAAAATGATAAAAAAAACTATGTTAAAATACACAGCACAAAACATGTTTATTTGTAACCAGCAGAGTTATTTAGGACATAAAACTCAGGATTCGTAGTCGCGCCTATTCTTTAAAATGTTTATTCCAAGAGAAAAACTTTAAAATAGTTTATTAACAGAGATGATATCTGGTGGCATACACATTTTTACATCTATATATTTATTCATAAGGAGAACATCATAACAATCAGTAGATTATAACAATACATTAATACTAAGAATAGGATATAGTATAACAATTAAGGTCAGTGATAACAGTTCAGTTACACTAGGCCTTAAGTGTTAACTGCTAACCTTGTTACAATTCCTTGAGTTAAGTTCCATCTTGTACAAACTAGGAATAGCTTGACAAACAAACAAGCAAATACAGAACTATATTCTTTCGACTGACTGGGTGTTGCCTCAACATTTCTCGTGTAACGCAAGAGGAAATGGAAAACTATTGTCTTTCGATTTAGAAACATTTCCTATAAAATTATTAATAGAAAATATGCGAATGCAAGAAAACTTGTTCATGAAATTATTAATAACAATTATACTTCCACTTTATAAAATCGTCTGAAAGAAACGCGATATAAGCACGGGTGAAACACAAAATATTTAAAAATAGAATTCAAAGAAGTGCTGTAATTGACGTAATATGATACATTTGGGCGTAGGTCTAGTTTTTCAAAACTTATAACACAGCTTTTGATTTCTGCAGATAGGGAACTCAATTCCTATAATACTTAAAAATATAAAGAATTAAATAAATTATTATAGGTGTTCTTTATAAAAATATAGAGTTCTTGCAAAGGCAAATTTGTTCAAAAAATAAGAATAAGTATAATGATTAGAGTTATATAATACATAAACACAATATTCAAATTTAAGAAAATAATATGTTAGCAATATGTGACCAATGATAGTAATAGAAACAATAATCCGATAAAAAATATGAAGAACCAATATAACCATAGTTTCGTTTGTTTTATCAATTTATTATAGAAAATCAAGTTAACTGAAAATCAAAATAAATTTTAACTGAAAATAAAGTTATAGTTTAAAAATATTATAATAAAAAGTGAGCTCCTTATATAACTACAATATTCTTAATTAAAATGTAATATAGTTGGATGAAATCAGAGTAAGGACTCATTTTCTAAATAATGTAACTTTTGCGACATATATACCCACACAAACTGTCATTACTGTAAATTCATGGAAACAAACATCAGTCAAATTAAATATGGGACAGAAGATAACTGCCTGAAGTGAGTGTAACATAACGGAAGATACAACATACTCGTGTGTTCGGTAACTTGTCGTCCTCACGCTTAACATCATACTTTTGCCTGCTATGTAGTAGTTCAACAGTTTGCTCATGTCGATAATACAACGGAGCTGTAAAAATGAAATGGTTGACACACCTCACTTTATATATAGGTTGAACTGAGCGAGCGAATAAAATTAAAGAAAAAATCGACTTTATCAACACTTAGGGATGGTGCGAGCTGTATCATCTCCCTCTTTTACTGTGATTTAGAATCAACTAATAAATACATAGAGTAATACAAGCTCCCGTGATCTTTCTCTAAAGTGAAGTTTTGCAACTTTTAGCATAATAGTTGTTGTCATACGGTATATAGCCAAGGGGGAAGGGTCCCGTGACCAGCCGAATATATGTATCTTGATTTTATTGCAATTGATATTATTTAAACAAAATTATACAACAAAAATATTTTGAGCAAATTTACACAATGTGAAGTATATTTATGTTTTAATATTTATTATCCTTTAATATTTTAAAAGAGTATCCATTATAATTGCAACAATAGTAAGACTTTAATAACATTAATTTATGATTATAATATAAAACATTGACCATATCATTTCATAGATAAGAACTGACGCTCATAAAATTTAGTCTATATTTTCACCATAAAAGTACATTACCAAATCAAATGGATTTGGAAAATAATATATTAGCTTCTACGTTTTCTATTCTTAATTTCGTTCTGTTGTTAAAAAGTCACAATAGATCCTTTTTGTAACTAATACAATATTTCTGAAGCAGAAAATGAAAGTAGTACAAATTTCCATAAATCTAACGATTAATTAAAAAGTCTTTCTGAACTTCTCAACAATGCTTTTTAATACGAATTCTCAAGATAATTAATGTTTACCTTCATTTATTTCTCAGCAAATACTTTATTTCTTAAAAACAATACTGCTCAACGATATCAGAGAGGTGTATTTTCGACAATAAGGTAACACGTTAATTAAGAAAACAATAGGTCGATTGTTTTGATAACATTATTAATACATCGAAAGAATTACAATACATTTGGTCAATCTGAAACAATGTCAATAACTGATGTTTATAATTATGAGCCAATGACCACAATAATGACTGTCATTAGAAATAGTCAATAAAAAACTTCATATTAAAGATTTCTAGAAAAAACCTCCTTTCTAGAAAATGAATATAATTTAACTATATATACATTCACTACTGTATATAAATAATATTTATTCGCATGTAAATATATAATCGCTGTCTCAATTATTGAGAAAGAAGTGATGTCAGCTATAAATGGGGAGAAATAGTCTTCGTTACAAGACACGCTAATTAAACTTGACTACCACCATAATTATCCTAGAAGCTACTTGTTACATGTTGAAGATAAATGGCGATAAGATCATATTTTATGTTATACTTCGTATTACATGTATACATATCTCAACATGAAATATTCGTGTATATATATATATGTATAAATATACATATAAAATGACACATTTAGTATGATGAATAATTTAGAAAAAATAATTTTTTAATGCAAAACCATAAAATGCTTATACAACAAATTACAGAAGGAAATAATATTCAACGTTTTTCCCAGGTTGTTAATTAAATCCTTTAAGATAGTTTTTAATTTTTTAATTAGTTAAAAGCATTTGCGATGCTAATTATTCTAATGCATTTTTTTATAATTCAAGATTTACGGAAACGTATTATTAATTAGCACCAACATCACTATTTAAACAACTTCGGCGATAAACAGTCTATATATATATATATATATAAATATACATAGGCTATATGATAACAAAAAAAGTTTGTTAATATCTATTAGCAGCATTCATGATAAAACAAAAATATGCAGGATTAGGTAGTTTATTACAGCTAACTTCACAAAATGATTATACATTTTGGTTGTAAAATGACATATCCTGGGCCCATGATGTTGTCTCTGTTTTTGCCATAATTACTATGATACAAGTTTGTCAACTAATTGTACTAGGATTTGTACGCGGGTAATCAAAAAGTGGTATTTAAATAAATTAAAAAATATTAAAAACAAATTAAAACTTGAAATATATATATATATATATATATATATGTGAATACATCGTTAAAAACATTATCGATTATCGATAGAGACTATTTTTTGATAACTCATAATGAGTAAATTTTCTCCAAACTGACTCTGGATGGAATAAAGTTTTCAAACAGACAGCTGTCAACTCAGAAGATGGTTTTCAATTAACGACAACTAAATCACAACCATGCCGGCTTACGCCTTACTCCATCTAGTAGGATAAATCAAATCTTACGTGAGAAACCAACCTAAACACAAATTGAATTAAATTTGAACATCACAAGATCAATATTCTAGCAGTCACGACAAACAAACAGATTCATATATGGATATAATCTAAATACAAAGTCCGAGTGAACATACATAATAGGACTCCACTATATCTGAAACAATTAAAGATCATAAATTATATATATATATATATATATATATACCTGATCATGGTTTTGGAGAGTGGCGAGATCTCCATCGACAACTCTTTGGATCACCTCTTCCCGTGGAAGGTCTTCGATTCGGAAATTAAGATCCCCCATCCAGATAACATAACTGGAAAATGGGAGAGAAAAGTTGACCACAGTTCTAGCCAGTTCCATAGTCGATTCATAAAACAAGCTTCAACTATGGAAATTAGTTGCAATGAACACAACACACACGCATTTTGAAAATATTTAAAAACAAATAACTTATGTTTTGTCTAACGTTAAATTGTCACTTAATTTAAATAGCGTCGTGCAATTTTTTTATAAACATGCAAAACACTTCATGGGCAAGAACCCTATATATTAATAGATATATAAATATTGCAACGAACATGTGTCATTAATATAGTATACTATACTATGAGAGTAACATAGCTTATACTGAAAAAATATTTTATAAATATTCATTTGAATTAAAAATTAACAATTTCATGTGTTGCCTATATCACCACATTGAACATGATTTAATAATATATACTGGAATTTAGACAAGTTAATTAAAAGCCAGTGAAGGCTCTATACAAGTTCCGTCTTAAATATAGATCACAATTTCAATCAAAATACTATAAATCGAAAAATCACTAAACATTTCACAAACACTAATTAACAAAACGATAAGAATACATAATAATTAAACTCACTACACGTCAATCTGGTTGCGAAACCAAAAAAGTGGACAGTCCTAATTTTTGCTTCAAACAATAACTATGTTTAAGAGTAATAAATAAGCAACAACTTTAACTAATGAAAAACAGAACACATTTTAAATTTAAAACTCCACAGTATAAAAATATGTAACTCATCCTCCTTTGATAATAAGATTCCGTCAAATTCTAGATTTGATGTCCTGAATTTAGATCTAAAGTAGAATATTATGCGATATAGTGTAGGATAATAAAGATTAACCATATTGTAATGACCAATTTATTTAAAGATGCCATTTAATATTTTTTAATAAAATTTTGTTCATAGTTCAGAATTTTATTTAAAAACATAGCCCTCAATTCATAAAGCACACGATTATAAATAAACAGCTAAAAAGAGTTGTTCAGTTTACACTCGTTCGGAAGATTTTGAACCAGATTCTGAACTAAATTAATGATAAATAAAAGTAGTAAACATAGACAACTTACTCGTGATCTAAGATCGCCTCCACATCAGGATCTCTGAATTGTTGACTGGTGATGATGTCCATATAATCCTGCAATAAATCCATGTTTGAACATGTTAACATTTACGGTATAGAACAAATATCCGATAATAACACTGAGCAGAGAAAAGCAGAAATTATATGGTGGTTTGCTATAAATCTGTCTTTCAACTGATTGTCAGATGTAATTGTGACATTTGGAATGTAAAGAATGCGGAATGTCAAGATATATATCGACTAACTGATACGCATGAAACTTTAAATAGTCAATATTTATTATAGTTAAATACAAAAATGTATTACGCATTTAATGTATATATTATAACGAAAATTCATCAACTTTAGCGTCAGTATAGTTTGTGGTGTATACACTGTATATCCAATGTGAAGGTAAATAGTTTTTCTGTTATTTTTTGCTAGAAAGTTTATATTTTTCGAAAAATAGGTTTTAGTTTTTCCTTTTAGAGGTTTCACAACTAAATAAAATACATAAAAATTAAAATTAAAACAAAAATATAAGGTTGTTCATCGCTATCTTTTACTTTTACACTAGCTAAACTAATAGTATCGCATACATTACAGAGTAGCCTATATCCTACAATTGTCAAATATATGATTAAATTGTTTAATTTCTATTAGACAACGTAGAAATCATAGACTCAGGAAGACATTAAGTAGAAATTATTTATAGCAGTCTAATAGACGAGTAAATGATTGATATATTTGACATAATGGCTATTATTTGGGCATATACAGTTCATCCATATGTTTACACAGTTCCATAACAAATATGCAATACAATGTAATAAATACTATAAAATGTACACCATTATTATTTCTATTAAAATGGAATCGTCTGCAGCCATGACTAAAATGAATACATGTGCGTTTAATTATTATCTCAAATGAAGACAGTTACATAATAAAAACAAATTAGATAACAAGTATAAATATCAATTTTGTTAATAAACGGTTGCGCATATTTATAACCATGACCAATATCAACACTTTAAAAACCACACTGCCGGCAGATCCCATCACACTTTCACAGTGCAACTCTGCAGCAACTCTTTACCCCCGCCATAACAAATACCATCATTTTCTTCACCACACAACTCCAAATATATGCTTCCCTTTGAGGTCCTGTGGCGGGGAGGGGGGGTCCTTAAAAAGGGCCAGATCTAAGCCAACCAATTAATTAAAGAATTGCTAAAGATCACATGTTTTAGTTTTTTAGACACCTGTTTTCAATTTTATTTAGATAACAAAAGTATTTTTTGAGAAATTGTAGAAATGAAAATGGTAGGAACAGTTTAACTTCAATTATATAATTGCAACTTCCCAATTTACGTGTGATAAAAAAATGCCTGTGGTATACCATCACAACTATCTGGCGGAATGTAGATTCTGTGTTGTTCTTCTACCATAAAACCAATTTCACGTAATATTAAAACGAAATTTGGTACGAAATAAGCCACTTTTTTACGGTACCTATTTATGCCGAAATAGTTACCATATAATAAATAAGACATAATGATATTTTATTTCTAAAATTCAAGAAAATTCTCGATTATCCAGCTCGTTTACAATGCCTTAAAAATAATTTATGCTATATTAGAGTAACGCAACATTAAACAAATTATACTCTTATTTACATTAATTGTAGATGTGAATTCTAATAGATAGCTTACTGAGTATAATATTTAATAAAATAATGATTATTATTTCATTACCTAAATTCCAATTATTTGCAAAAACGTAAACTGTATTTCAATGTTATTGATTATTTAATTACGCACAACGCACATTAATGAGTTACTTAATCCTATATTTGAACTTTTCGTACGTATCATACGGGTTAATTTATTATAGAAATGCATATAGCTATTATACTACTATATGAACATACTTAAATCCCGTATAACGTATAAATGCCTGTCAAGAATTATAATATAAAGCTTAACTTTTTAGTAGTAAAAATATAGTGGATAAACACATGCCTTTTTTTAAATGCAATAATGTTCGCTTTGCGTAATCTCTATTTTTAACGTAATATACTTTATTTCCACTAGTGCAATAATGTGATGTAATAATTGCACTGTTTATTAAAATTTGTTAATGTTTGCTGTTATAAGTCTAAAAGTTATAATCTATAGCTTGTGAACTGTGAATACGAAGTTTGCTAAAAAATAAAATTCTCCACACATATGTTGAGCGTTAATTTTTTACTTTACATACAGATGTGTAAATAACCAATACACATTGATTTTATATGGATAACAGTGACAGTTGACATGCTTACAAGGTCAACAAAACTATGACCATAATACAACAAAACTAAATGTGATTAATGTTTAAATGATAGAATAATTAAAAAAGCGAAATAAGTCACTTTCGTGTATAGATAACAGTTTAAACTGCTTTGAATTATCAAGCGAACAGTAATTTGTGTCGTATGAACCGAATAAACGGTCTATGCACATGAGTCCCTTCACATCTTGCTGGTAACCTGCGGAGAACACAAGTTCTATGAAAACACAACCTTCTCAATACAAAACAACACAAAGCGACCTTAAATTAAAAAACTAATCTAGGGACATTTTCTAAAGACAAACACGGGTACCTGGCCCATATATTTATGCATTACTACACTCTTGTTAAATAAAACCAAGCGAGCATTTCGAGACTAATAATAACTGTATACTCGAAGCATATCACTGTAACATGATGGACTGGATAGTTCGGAGGAAAATTAATTAATTAACGTTCACGTTTAAGAGAAACGCAAGTTTCAAAATCTTATTTAACAATGACTGTTAACTAGATTAAGTTTGACCAACTAATTATTTTGGAGGGTTATTGATCACATAAAACGCATAACAAAAGATAATTTAACAGTGTAGCGTAAAGCAATAGCAGTGTCTATAAATATTTATATGAACAGCCTAGCAGTATACGTTTCATTAAGTTGTAACAATTGAAAACCAGTTAGCACACGTTTTAAAATTAAGATGAGCTTTCAGTCAATGCGTTTAAACTATACAAAATTTTATACATTTACTAAATTATAGCAAAATTTCAAATTAGTACACCGGCCATGTGTGCTCAAAATAATATTGAAAAAATTGTATCAGGCGGTCTTAGCTAGTCAGAATATCATGGTGCCAAATTAAAATTTAGCTATCGGTAAACAGTGTTTTTAATTTCTTTTTTGGCATTAAACAACTAAAAGAAGAGCGGATCAGCGGTATCGTACTAGCCTTGAAACCCAGGTGGGTAGTTCAGGACTGACCACGTACGTACACTTGGCTTCAGTAAACAGTACAGTGTTGCTATGATAATATTGTTATAAGCCAATGTCGTTCTTTCGAATATTAATATTATAATTATCCGGCGAAGTTATGAAATAAAAGTTATATACAGAAGTTACTCTTATACGTTTCTTTTAAGGTACGGCTATCTTTATTCTTGAGGTTTTCCAGCGGCACAAATACACACTCCGTATAATATTAAATACATGGTTCAATGTTTTATGTGTGTGAGTGTTTCATGTGTTTTTGGTTTTATGTTGTGGGCAGGAATTTATTATTTCCAAAATTTAGTCGATAGTTTATTACTTTAGTATAAGTAGACGTATCGTAGTATAGGAAAAGTGAAACATGTTTGCATAATGGCTCGTATAAAAAGTTGCTATTGGGTGGAATCAAAGGAATAATGGATTGTTCAACATAGTTACTAAGAGAAACAATGTAAGGGATTGTTGCAATTTCCCCGAGTAAATTAAGGGCAATACATATTTCCTCGAGAACATAACAGACTGACGTAACTCAATTTTTAGCGAAAATAACTTTTGCATTAAATTGAATAATCTTGGTGATATCTATCTACACTGTCTCAAAATATTAGAGCTTAAGTCAAACTGTTTTTGAAATTAAACGCAAAACACAGTATTATGATATATTTTATATACTATTAAAATGACTCACCTGAAAAAATGTGAGTTACATCAGTTCTCGATTATCTGTGTTAGATACAGGTCTAAACGTGTCTGTCCGAAATGAATTAATCTTCTTTATTAAACAGGCATGCTTACTATGAACACTAATTTTGAGTTTATATAATCCTTCACTATGTGACCAGAGAATAGTCTATTAAGTTGTATACATTAAAAGCATTTTACACCAATTATTATCGTATAGCCATCCCTATCTCTCACCATAGGGGAGGGGCGGCTAGTTTCATACAAAGGGTGTCCATTTTGACAAAAAATGACGCGTTTACTGTTATTATGACAAAAGTTCAAAATATATACGCCGCCTGAAAGTCCTAAGTCCCGTACCTTATTAAGTTTCTACTGTATCTCTTTAAGTCAGCTTCTGCTTTCGGTCCGTTTTGGTTTTGCGTCCTGGATAATGGCTTTAGTTAACATATAACCACTACAGGCATGACTTATCATCCTCTCATTTCCTAGGCCTGTGT
>JAUZND010092193.1:0-14726 GCA_034780555.1 Coelogynopora nodosa | reverse complement strand
AGAACTTTTAGCCTCCCTTCTGGATCCGTCACGTTATAAAAGATAAATATTATAAATATATATATATATAACTATATCTCAAGTCAATCCTTGTAAAATGCAAGTTGAGAAATATAACGGGAAAGAATAAGATAATTAAATGTTGTTCAATTATGAAGCAAATTTTTCAGTATTATTTTAATATATATTCAGTAATTAAATCCTTAAATGTACTTCAGTTTTTATTTTGTTTAATACTATAAGTTAATGAATTCCTTTTGATGCTGGATAGCTTGATAAATGCGTTAGCAGTTTAGGAATATATATCAAATATGTTCCTTGTTTGTCTCTTGTGGACATTTCTATAGTGAAGTGAACACTTATCCGGGTGAGTACTGTCAGGTACTTTATCCGACTCATAACTATTTTTTGTATTACTAAAAGTAATCTTAAAGTGTAACTATCTTTGATTTTTAGTGTATTTAATTATTTATGTGTTTCACTAGTTGAAGGTATTTTTTAGATAGGAAGATCTTCAATTGTAATGTTATGGGTGTATTGGAGTATTTTGTTGCATTATTTTTGTAAAATATCTAAATAATTCAATTCCATAATTGATCAAGTAGAGAAAACAAGGGCTATTAGATATTGTTGATTTAGGAATTTCATAAGAGTGTGAAAGAAAGGGGTGCATCTCTTTACCTTTTTAGTTTATTTTTTTGTAATTTTTAATGACATGCTGTAGATTTTAAAATGATGACTAAAAAGCAAACACGTCAAAGTAAACTGAAATACAATAACAGTGCGTTTAGTTTATAAATTGTGTTAGTCTATGAGTAGCCCTATTAATTAGTCTATAGATTTTGTTTATAGGGTAGGTAGGTATTATTAATTAGTGAATAGATTTTGTTAGTTTATGAGTATAGACCTTATTAAAGTTATTGACATATCATAATAGTAATTATTATTTAGAATTATTGTTAAAAGGAATTAGTTCACTATTTTCTCTGATATCCATAAAGTATTTAATCTATAATACACACAAAATTTCATCACATTTTAGTGACTTTGCACATGATTGTATGATTTGCAAATTTATTACATTTTAGGCCAATTTTAGAAAGCAGTTTTCCTTTTCAATATCGTTGCTGTTAGAGTCATGTGGATCTATTATGAGACCTTTATAAGCGCACTCATTCGAATGTGTGTTTGTGTTCTTGTACTCCTCTTTCCTCTGCGGAACACGCACCCATTGATTTTTAGATCTATCCACGACAGCATCCTGAGGACTCTAATCCAAACCAACAATTGAATTGCTTTTATCTTTGCATAAATGTACTCATATTACCACAGACAAATCTAAGAAACGCGATAAAGGTATATCATTGAATCAATTATATAATTTTTTTAATAAAAAGTGATCTACAATTTATATTTGAGGCTTAATATTTTTTATATCTTAACCATAAACGCACTGGGGAACGCACTGGGGTTTTATTGTTTATTATTCAAAATCAACGAAGGGGGCATCATTCGAAATGTTTCTGTCTCTGTCCAATTCTTAATGCACGACTCTACATATTTTTGTAGAATATACTGAATTCGACAATTAAACTCAAAATGAGCAAAAATTACCTTTTTTTAAAGATATTTAACTAATGTTGTCTGCGTATCAAAAAAACTTTGTTAATACTATTTTATCAAAATCTTTAATGATAAAAACTATATTTTATTCATACATCCTCATAAACATTCTGCTAAATTAGTTTGTTGGTGATTTCAGATTACTATTAACCCTCATCCTTATATACCCGTAACAATTAGTTAGATATTTTATATGTTATATGTTAGATATTTGGTTCTCTATTATAAAACACGATTAATATTTTCACCTATCAGTCTAGGACGATGACTAAATTACTATAATTCATAGTTTTTTTCCATCTGCTCAGTTTTTAAAATAACATTATTGATTATTGATTTTCTGAGATGAAGAGCCTTATTTTTATTTGAGTAACATTTTGTTAAATAACTAATAAAATCACTGTAGACCTACATACCTACTTTCAGAGCTGAAGAAATAAGGGTTAAAGATTTTTTGGTTATGCGAGGCTGATAGTGCATTTGCTCTAAATGCAAAGGTGTACACAGGAAGGAGGCATCACGCATGATCCCGTTTTTCGTGGACATAGAAAAGATGTAGTTATGGAACTTTGCGAGATGTATTATAACTCTTGAAGAGAAATTGTCACAGATACCTTCTTCATCTCAGAGTTTGGTAGTCTTTATTCTTGAGAAAATCTAACATTATTCTTGCTACAATAAAGACCATCAGAATTGAGATTCCTCAAGAAATACGTGATGAACGGAGGCCTGTCGATTCATCTAAATTCGTCTACGATCACGAAAATTAAATAATTAAATAATGATAGCATCTTATATTCCAAAACGCAATAATAACGTCATTATTCTGCTGAGTTCTAGTCACGAGGGGAATAATCGAGTCCTATCTAAAAAGGCTAAGAAACCTAAGTGAACAATTGATTACAACTTTGATAAAAAGGGGAGAAGACCAATTCGACGAAAATGTGGAGATGTTCAAATGTTGTAGAAAAACTGTTCGGTGGCCGCTACCCTTTCTTTTACAATGGGATTGATGCAGTTGCATATAATGCATTCAATTGCTAATGGAGAATGATGCGTATGAGAAATCAAGGAAACAATGTCTGAAATTCTTAGCCAAACAGCTCGTCTCCGAAACCGCGCGGAATAGACACAGCAATAACAACAAACTATACCAAAGGTTACGAAGGAAGCAGCCCGTATACTCGGATTTCTTTCAATGCCTCCAGATAACAAAAAATCGACCCCAATATGTAGCAGTTGGTCATTGTATGATTTTGTTCCATGGGGGTATGTCGTACTCGCTGCTATTTCTGCCATAACCCGGTCTGCCAAACACACAGACCTAGCTACTTGCTAATTTATGGCAGATGTGTTGCATATATATGACTACATTTAATGCGTATGGCATTTTGTAAATTTTTGTTAACTATATAACAGTTATAATTATTCGAATTCTATAGTTGTCAAATCTCTATTATTAAAGCTTGTAACAAACTGTTACGCATATAGAGAATGTGTTCCCTAGGTTTGCTTATAAGGATGAGATGTTTAAGACGTCATTAATTATCAAACATATATACTAAAAGCTGTTTTTTTACTTTATTTTATCTTTACCTAATACACTTTAATTTTCACATTTTTGTTGCTAAATAGACGGCTATCCAGCATCTGATTAAAAATTAATTAAAATATTTTTAGAACTATAATCTTGAAAAACCACATTATGACGAATACTAAATTGATACAGAATACTTAATTGTACTGACTAGATGGTGGTGGATACATTTGAAACCCCCCCACCTCCCGGCCTCCCTTCGGCTAAATAGGCCTCCAAGGGCGCCAGATGCTGCTATATGAATGATTAAGCAATATACTTTAACATCGAAGTTTTACTTAGATTTAGAGATTCTGTACAATTTCGTACACGTGCTGATGAATTGTGGAAATTTAGGTTAACAAATGTTAGTTAACAAATTATTTCAAACTCGTTATTGAAAAAAACAGATGCAACAATGAACTAAATCAATTATAAATTAATATGATAACATATTCTTCTAGTTTCCAAATTTGTACTTATAAAACACTTTATATTTTATTGTTGTTTTCGGTAGTGCTACTTTTGTAATTTACAAGACCTCACCATTTGTATCAATTTATTTTTCTATTAATGTAACTAATTGTTTGCAACAAATTGTGCCCTCCGTTAAACATTGACTGTAACTATATGCAAACATCTAATTACAAATATCAAATATATATACAAGTAGCAAATCACTTAATTTTAGAGATGCATTTTTTACATTATGATGTGAGTGATACTGATTCATAAGCGTTTTCGGTGTGAAGCTCTGCAACTCACTTCGCACGAATAGTACGACCAGGGACGTGTGCAGGAATTAAGGCAAGGGAGTTCCAAAATGAGAAAAAGGGGTGCCATTATAAATAGTTTTAGAAATAATAATTTTGTAGTTATTATTAAAACAAGAATTAAAATATTTTTCTTATTCAAAACATATAGGTATAACAACAACATGTAAATCAATAATCAATAAAATGTATTTTTTAATAAATCAACAAAATATTTTATTAAATTATGTCATGAGTGAATTAAATTAAATTATGTGGATATCGCAGTCAGTACCTATGGCAATAGAATGTTATATGCATTATAATTTTTATACTTTAAGATGCGCTTCTCTCTAGTGTAACTTTAAAGTTTTAAGGGGCGCAACTACATTGGGGAGGGTTCCGGAGCCCATGGAACTCTCCCTGCACAAGCCACTGATGATTACTATTCATACTTTGTCGTCCATCATAAACTAATAGCTGGCAACCACATCCAAATAATAAAAATTAATAACTCTTTGCAAAGAATTTAGTAAAATATATTTGAAAATAATATATGTTTCATCTATAAACTTGAACTGTTCGAACTTAATTATGAGAGCCAATTAAAGTTTACCCATTACAAAATAGCTGATAAAGCGAATAAGCATGAAAACAAAAGATGAACTATAAAATATATAAATAAAGTGCATATATACACAAAATAATTAATTAACAAGATATGAATGACAATATGAATTCATGATTATCTCGACTGATTCTAAGAAAACATTGCAATTCCAATTGCTGAAGGAAGACCTATAATTGCAAACGTTTTTTCAGCAGAAGTTTTTCGTTGCAAAACAACCATACAAAGCAAACTTGCATTTATAGTGACAACTCGACCACATGAATTGATTATGGATTATAATTGGTCGTATAACATAAATCGTGGCGTTAGTTCAGAGTGTTTGGTAACTTGGCCAGTCAACATGGACTGGATTTATTCCGGGCTACCTTGTAACCTCTCTTCTAAATTGTATTTTAACGACGGACTTTATAACCACAGTATATTGTATATTAGTCATTCTATGCAACATTTAAAATGACAAAACAATGCAAGTGTATGGATTTAAGCAAATGTATAACATTAATTATCAAAGATTTATCAACTTTGTTTTTTGTCCAAAAAAAAATGTTCAACTGTGATTCAAATATAGGATCAATATTATTATTTTTTTAAATAATTTTTTAATAAATTGCACCTTGGAAATATCCGTAGCAATTAAAAGTGAACTTTTTAAAACTAAAGTCGTTATACTTCAAATTAAAATAAACTTATAAAACTTTTTAAATATTCTACTGCGTTTTCAAATGCACCAATTTGGAGAGAATTACTAAATATCGTATAGCATACAAAAAGCTCAAGTTATAAATGTAGAGCCACCGTTTTCTACTGTTTAGCAGTTATAGAGACCGTGTTGATTGCAGAGGAACTCTTGCAAAAAGGAATACGTTAAAAATCCAATGTAAAACATAAACAGAGTAATGGCAAAAATCTTAGTGAGCCGAAACTTTGTGCAGATGAAAACTGTAACGTATACAAATAAAATTCCCAGAATAATGAATCCAAACTTTGCATGTGGCATAAACATCATCGTGTGTTCACAGTAGGCTCGCTGGAATTAAAGCAAATACAATATTTAACAGAGATAATAAATAAATTGTTCTAAATTAACATAATATTTATAAAATGATGTTAGATATTATTATGAAACTTTGCTTCATAATTTTTTTCTCTTGTCCTTTGCATATTTTTGTTTATTAAAAGGTTAAGTAAAAATAGAAGCACTTTTTTGCTTTTTTACTCAATGTTACTGAAGGGATGTATTCTATTTTGTAAATAAAGGTTTCTCTCGTTCAAAATTGTTAACTGTTTTTGTTAAAATTCAAATGAGATATATTTTGATTTTTCTAACGCCGCTTTAATTTTATTTGTATAAAATTTACGTCGGTATAATTTATATATTATTTTACATATATATATATATATTGTATTAGTGTTATAATAATGCTATGTATAAATTTCTGTACGAAATTAAAAAATAATTTAATAATAATTAATACCGTGAAGTAGAATAGACATCCAGTTGTACCAAATGAATGTTTTTCCCATTTATATTAAGTTGTATTAATATTTAAAAAAAATTTATATTTCTTAGACTATTAAAAAGACTTATTATAACTATTCTTTACAATTGGACAAAATAATAAAAAAATGTTATCCAACTTTTTATTATATAAAATAAAAAGCACCTAGGCCTACAATTATGTTATTTTCCTCATGGTAACGGTAAATAATGATATATGGTATTCAGATTTGGCTAAATTTCTATCTAGTTAGATTGGCATTTATTGGAGTTACCTAACCTTGACTCATGTCTGATTCATATACTTAGTTCTTATTTTAAACCTACTAATTAACTGTAAATTGATTTAATATTATCAATCATAAATATATTAAAATTATAATACATGAAAATCAATTAATCAACTTTATAAATACATAAATATATATATGTGTAATAGGTTTAAGCATAGAAGTTGTATGTTGCTACACTAGTTACTATTGTTTAAATCTATGAAAATACTCTCAGTCAAATTTGGAACTAAATCGCATTGAACAAAATTTGAACAAAATCGCAAAATTCCAACAATTCTCTCTCAATGAAGATAACTTTTTTAGTAGCCGCCGAGGGTCCAAAGTCCCGCACCTTTGTTTAGTCACATCTAATTATTTTTTATTATAAAAATAATTTGTTACACCTGTTCTTCTTTATGATCGGGCCTGTCCTCAATTATTCTTCTGCGTTTTGGATTTGTCAGGCTGTCTTTTCATATCATATTTTTGACTTACCATATTATTACTCCAGGCCTGTTTTACATGAAGTACAAGCTGTGTTTGGATTGTAAACATTAAAAAAATATTTTAATGATTTTGGTGGTTTGATTATAACACATTCCTTTTATTTGACCTTTCTGGAGTTAGTCATGAATTTTTGTTTTTTTCTTTAAAATATTAAGATAATATTATAAAATATCATTTCTTATTTGGCAGTCGCTTTGATAATTATTTCTGGTTCTTTTTATTTCTATTTTTGATTTGTTTTGTGGTGTTCATAAGGAATGGAATAAATACAAAATAAACAATTACTCCTGCTGAAATGGATTGTATAACACTTACACGTTCTCTCTTGCTGAAAACATCGAATGGTTTTCCGAGGTCAATAATGATCCGAACCAGGAATGGGAATCCCATGCCAATGCCAAAATCAAATACATTGGAGCCAATAGCATTGGACACTGCCATGTCCCCAAAACCTTCCCTGGCAACAAATATTGAACTGAGGAGATCCTTAAAATGATAAAAAATAAATTAAAATATAAATACTGTAAATATTATACGACAAAGAGACACACATAACCCACAACAATATATCAATAACTTTAAAAATCATCAGAAAAAGTTAGTTGCAACATGAATTGCTCATTTGAGTTCTGTGAATGACAGGTCACACCTCCGTTTCATATTTATGCGTCAGTCAAGCGAATGTTTGGCAGGATGGTTTTTGGGTTCCATCATCAATCGCTATAGGCCGTACGTAGATTTGACTGATTCCTATACACTATATTGATCAAAGGCCCTCGCCCCATGATGATGATGATGATGATGATGAGGTACCGCGAAACCAATAGTTATTTAATTAAATAAACGTAATAAACCGATCAACTTACCGGAATGCTTGTTCCTGCTGCCAAAATAACCAATGACATGACAAAAGAATTCACTCCAATGAGACATCCTAACCGTGAAACCACAGTTACCATGGCAAAACTGAGTCCAGCTATCCATAACACAGACATGAAGAAGCTCACCATGAACCATTTTCTAAAAATGTAATTTATAAATAGCAAGATTTTATATCATTTCATGTGCAATAAGGTGACAATACATTTACTAATTTGTATTAGAATAAGTATAACAAAATTAGTGTAATAATTATTACAGGTATAAAATAGAAGTAGAAAAAATATACTTATTGATTCACAATTTAAAAATTATCAAACATTAATTAAAATAGTAATAGTATCCTCAAATGTATGTTTGTTGCTTTATTTTCTGTAAAAAAATCCATGTCACTAAATACTTTTTAGACTGTGTTGATTGCAAATGATATCCTTCTGTACGAATACTTTCTCTCACTCAATTTCATCAGTTTTGTGCTTTGTTTCTTGTAGATTTATATTAAAAATGATATGTTATGAAATAATATGAACCTTTCATAGTTTGAAAGGATCATAGCTGATTGTAGTTTGTTTATTTAACACAATGTTTTTAAATGAAATATTTTATATTATGATTCTTTTATTGTATTTTATTTTATGCAAAGTATTTTTTTAACCGAAACAACTTATTTGTTGAAAAAAAGAACCCTTTAATACATTTATACACGTTTTATTATTAACGTTTTGAAGTAAACCATTTTTATTAGAATTATTAAAATTATAATATTTCCTTTAAAGTTTTGAAAAAAAATTTCACAAATCAAAAAACAAACTTTTTATGTGTCTATGTGATATCTTTGAACTTTGAAACATTTTATGAAAAAATAATTGTATATACATATAATGTTCTCAAAATTCATTAATCAAATTAATAACAAAATTTGTGTGAAAATATTTTTTCATTTAGGCCTTGTGTGTTTTCAATCCCTTTATAGACTAAATTACACATTGAGAACATTTTGGTTTATATATATATGTTTTGTGAGTCACAAAATTATTTTAGACATTTTTAAGACGTTGTGTGCTATAATCTTGAACAAATAATTACTATCTCAAATATATATTTTGATGTAATATAAACATTAGACAGAAAATCTGTAAATAAATAAACAAACAAACTAATTAATAAGTTCTATTTTGTTATGAAGATATTTTGCAACAATTGTTTTATAATCAACTAAGAAGAAAGCTAAACATTATGTAAAATCAAAAGCTTAATTCATGTAGATTGACTCGATAGAATAATTAAGAATGAATGGATTGAAATGTTATTTGTTCATATTAAGTTTCAAAGTTCAAGGATATAACATAGACTTATAAAAAAGTTTTGTTTTAGATAAGTAAAACATTTTACAGAAATTCAAAGAAAATAAAATAATTTTAATAAATCTAATAAAAATGTACAAATTAGATTATTGTATGTACATACTAAAATGGTACACATTTATTAAAAGTTTCATGTTTATCAATAAATATTTTGTTTAAGTTTAAAATAAATTTGCATAAAATAAAATAAAATTAATCCATCAGAGCTCTTTCAAACTATCAAATTTCACCATATTATTTGTTAGCATATTATATTATAACATATACTTATTGTTATTGTTATATTATATTATATAACATATCATTTTTCACATAACCATACAAGAAACAAAACAATTGAGTAAGAAAAGGTATTCTATAGAAATGTTAGATTTATAATGAACACATTAGTTAAATTCTCGGTAACTCGAATTCGACAATGATAAACGAAATTGAGATTTGTATACTCCTCAGTACTTCTAAATTCATAATAGCATGCTATTAAAGGAGAACAAATTATGTTGTGTAACCGCACAGTATAATTCAACGACGACGAAGTAGTACCTGTGTTGCGGCTTGGAACAGGGGGGTATTGTGTAGGAGAACATCAGCAGGAAGGGGAAGGCGACGACGAAAAAGAACCACTTGACAACAAATGCCGCGTAGAGTGGGCAGCGCTTGGCATTGTCACCGGACAGGTCAAGAGTCGGTGGCCGGCCCCGGATTGGTGGGCAGCACGCGCAACAGCAGTCGATCTGGCCGCTCTCGTCTTCCTCGTCATCTTCACGTTGGGGACTAGATGGACACGTCGAGGTGCTCTGCGAGTTGTCGTACAAAACAATGAATAGGTCTGCGCCTGTTCAATATAACTTGACCGAAATCTCACATATGATTCTTAAGTTTTAATCCCGCTGTTTTCTTAATATTAATTAAATTAATAAGTAGACATACTTATCAACATTTGGTTAAAAACTTTCGGAATTGTAATAAGATTTACCTTACTTTACTAACCATAAGTAAGATATTTCCAACAATATTATGTAATTATGGCCCAAAATTTGATTAGTTTGATAATTGTCCTAGTTTTATAGTTAGATACTGTCTGTCATGGTTCTGACACTTACCAGGATAGCGGTCCATAATGGTGATTAAATGTGATTCTGAATAAAACTAATTCAGACTTTTAATTCAGAAATAGTATTTATTGCATTACAATATAATATTTTCAGCATACTGAACAATTTCACGTGATATGGGCGTCAGCGAAACTAACTCACCAATTCATATTTGAAGTAGCTAAACCATTTTTAAAATGAAGCTCTAGAAATTTATTTTGTTCCATATGATAAAATTTACACAAATGCTCACATTTCTCAAATTTTCTTTATATTAAACTTCAATTATTCCAGCATATTTAAAAAAAGCTATTTAAAAATGATTATTTATAAAGAATATTGTGGTAGTACACATAGTATAAGTTATATATATATAAACTGCGGGAAAAAAATTAATCTTTAAAATGATAGATATAAAAAGGAATAACTGCTTGCAAATAATTAATAAAATTACTTGCAATTATGTATAGTATACTAATTTTTAATTTATTACTTATATGCTTCGTAATATATAGTTAGCTAATAAACACCAATTTGAAAGTTTTAATATAAATGAAACCCTGTTGTATTATCGCTATTATTTTCTAACAATATCTTTAATTATGAAACCCTAACCAGAGTTGTGAAATATTGGCGAAATGAACTGATATAATATCATTCAAATGTATGTACAATTATTGTTATTGTTATTTGTAAATAATATAATTATGTAATCATAATATTGTAGTATATTATTAGCTAATATTATATCTACAGAATTAAACTTAATCCTAAATATAATGTATAACAGCTGAAAGATGACCTCGAAAGCTTAGAATTGCCTGATAAAGATTCATTAGCGAATTTAACTTGTAACTTGCTTTTGTTACTAATAAAGGCATGATATTTAGTTAGGCTGGTTTAACGAATTAAAATATGAGATAGTTCAGATAATACATTACAAATATTATACCTATATATCTTTGAACAGTTATAACTTCAAAATGTATCATTGTTGATTTATAGTGTCAAATGCTAATAAAAAATTATTATTTTCAATATAATATCAAACTTTTATATAACATATTTAATAAAAATGATAAACAAAAAACATGACTCTATGTTTCGAATAATGCTTCACAAACTTAATCATACTTTGATAAAATGCATTAAACGTGATGTAAAAAATGAGTAGACTTTTTATTTAGTTGAAAATAGATAAATCAGAAAACTGAACAGATGTTATCCACACAAGGTCGAATTTATATGTTACAATGTAGATACGTCTGTATGAATGAAGTCATGAATATTATATTAACCTTAATATTGTACACATTGTCATAAATACACATTTTAAATTAATGTATTTTTTTCTATTATTTGTTTCATAAACGAAATATTCACTTTAATATAGGATAGTAAGTTAGTGATGCAACTAATTTATACTCAATATTATTTAAGTATTTTCTTAAACTATGTAACTCTCTGTTCCTCATTCATTATAAAGTTCACTTTTATATTGAATTATAAGTTTTTAACATTGTTTGTTAAAACTTTTGAAACTTATTTATGTCATCTAAGATATAATAAATTGATTCAAATATTTGAAAAGAAGTAAAAACAATTAATGCGAATTACTTTTTATCAAAAAGTAACATTTTGCTTGATGATGTGGATAGTTTTAGAAGAATTATTTAAAAAATAAGCAATTTTAATACGAAATATTAACCGTGAAAAATAGAATACAAATGAAAAATGTGCATGACTTTAAACATTTTTTAAACGTCAATCTAAACGTTACGACAATAAATTGAAAAAATGCAATCACACAAAACCTAACCAAAATTTACAGTGGTATTGAAGAGTGGAAAGGAATATTTTAATTTACTATTAGATAATTTAAAGTTTTGCATTAATTGTAAGTTAATCCGACATTATGAAGTTATAAAATTGCTATTTAATAATTAATAGAATAAGTCATTATTAGACCTAGTTCAATGTAACTGTTGAACCAGGTCGAATAATCTTCTCGCGTTTACAGCGAGATGATAGTTATTTGACAATCTCTCTCTTTCTCTCGCTCTCTCTGTCTGTCTCTCCAATTATTTCTGCCCTTCAAATTCTCTATCCGTTTCCATAATTTACCAATTTCATAAGAGTTAAAAAAGCAATCCATCAAATATCTCCAATCGTACCTCATTTACTTCCTTGATAGTAGTGCCCGAAATCGGAGGCAGTATTGAGCTTTCATTCTTTGAGTCCGCCGCATGTGTACCATTAATAGTCGATGTCGATGTTATCGGTGGAAGACTTACTGCTGGGGCTGTACCACCTGACTTTGCGTTGCCTATATATTTGAGGAAAGAAAAAAATGATGATAAGTCAGCATCATATTCACATCAGGGAACTTTTGTAGCGATTTTTATGTCATGTATTGTAGATTGTGAATAAAACAAACATAGAAATAGCTCACTTCAACTTTAATATTGCACATTAGTAGAAAATTGTTTACTTATAGAGGCAAATTCATAATAGAACCTATTAAATAAGATATTAACAAATAACTTTATTGCTTTACAGAAAAGCTGCAACAAGTGATTATCATTAAAAATTTAAAGTTAGAACTACATCATATTTGTACAACTACGTAAAATATTTGTACAACATACCACGCATTTCTGCAACGTTCAAACAAATTATTTTAACATTTCACATAATTACAACAAGGTACATTTAATTTAGGGATCAGTTTTAAGAATTGAAAGCACAAATTAATAATTAACAACCGTTTAGTTTTTTCCCCTTTTTGAGTGCCGACTGCCCACACGTTAAGGTGCTCATTACTATACTTCTCTGTTGGTATTTTTACATTTAAAATGACGCACAAAGACGCACGAACATTTTTTTTAATATATAGAGGAAATAAAGAGGATCACAGAAAATCCAAAAAGTTTGAGTTAAGCTCGCGTTACGAAAGCTCTCATTTTATGTGTAAACTTCTTTTTGATATTTAAAAAAAATTCTTTATAACATTTTCGCATAATTTTAATGAAAGCCATGAAAATGTAAAAACTTAAATATATATATATATATATATACATATAATGCTTAGTTAAATAAAGTTATTAATATATTTGAAATAAAGATATTTTCCTTTATATAGATACTTCTTCTTGTGGCTATTTTATCTGTTTCTATAATTAAAGTAAAAGTATAATTTAACTAAATTTTTTAAAGGTAAGTTTATTAAGTTTCAAATGTTGATAGACGTTTTCTCAATGATAGTATAACAAATTATTTATTAAATTTGTTGAGAAATTTCTTTCCTAGAAAAAAGTTAAATTAATAAAAAATTGGTAGATTTGTATCTCGTAGCCTATATTATAATTTACGTTATTTAACACAATTTCAGTTCGCAATAGCACTAAAAACAAAATTAATTAAACTCGTGAAATATATAATATTCGTACGCTTAATAATTTTGTAAGAGTTTTTTTAATAATTTACTTAGTTATTTAATTATTTATTTTGTGACAACAATAATTAAATCGATTTTCTAGTATTTTAAATTTGAAGTACATGGGAAATAAAATGCATTTGATTTTTATAAGTTATGTGATAAATTAATATAAATTCGATGGTAAATATATTGGGATTCAAAGAACACACAAATGGTATTATATTTATGTTTAGATGTTACTTTTTCTTTTTTATTGTGATGTAAAATATTTTAAAAAACCAACAATTACAAATGTGATAATTTAGGTTTCTATTAAAAAAGTGATTTATAAATTATATTTAAGTAAATTTAACTGATGATCTTAAACAAATTTCTGTTATTAATAAATTTACAATTAAGTATAAACGTAAATGGACAAACAAGTTCGTTAGTTACTTTATTTATTATTATTATTATACCACATAATAATTATACTAACAATAATAATAATTGTATTAAAACATATTGTCAATTTATATTTTCATATGTTAAGTTATTGCTAGTCTGGGACGATGTATTTGGAACTACCGAATCATCCACCCCACATCTCACACATCTCTCCCATCTCACACATCTCCCACATCTCCCACATCTTAAATTTATTGTCTAGTGATAAATATAAGTATAATTATAAATCGTAATACGACATAACTATAGAGAGCAGATAGTTGAGAAGAGATAAATTTAACATAAACCCCATAAACTATTAACCAGGCAGAACAGCAAATTAACCCAACTTTAAAAAATCATTTCACTAAGTGACTGTCAGTCCATACCAAATAACCCATGTAAAGAGACTATAGAGACTATGTAGACTATATATGGACTATATAGACCATAGAGACTATAAATGGACTATGTAGACTATCTATAGAGACTATAAATGGAATATTTTATAGACTATCTATAGACTATAAATGGACTATGTAGACTATCTATAGAGACTATAAATGGACTATGTTATAGACTATCTATAGACTATAAATGGACTATGTAGACTATCTATAGAGACTATAAATGGACTATGTAGACTATCTATAGAGACTATAAAT
>JAUZND010092192.1:0-14727 GCA_034780555.1 Coelogynopora nodosa | reverse complement strand
AAATAGCAGTAATTATCCTCTGGTAAATATTTCTATCTTCGCTGTTTAAAATAATCAATATTTAGGAATATTATATATTATTTAGAAGAGATATTGTTTCATTGATCATTCTCAATAGATAAATAATATAATGTAAATAAATAACTAATTTGAGTAAAAAATTTATAGCAGAATTGATTGGAACCATCAGGCAAGATCAGCTCACTAGATAGAAAGAAAATTCATAAATCAAAAATAATAAAACATAAATTAAAAAGAAAGGGTAACAAAAGGCAAAGGAGAGGATATTATATAACTGGAAATGCATATTCATGTATTTTAGATATAATATTAAAAGAAATATTTGTATTTTGAAGTTAATATATAATGTATATTTTTGAAATTATTTGCTAAATATTTTATAATACATTTAATAGTGCGTTTGTAATAATATATTATTTAGACATATGGATATTTTGTTAAAATATTTGTTTAATAAACCTGGCAGCATAAGTTTAGAAGAACTATTATAAGTTGGAATAATGAAATATATTCAACATGTATTTTTAAATATGTACCTCATAATTTGTTAAATAAAGAAAAACATTTCTTACTTTTCCGTAACTTTTGAAAAGCTGAAACAAAAAAAAAATACTACAATTTATAAAATTCAGACATCCTTAACAATTAGCCTTTAACAGAAAATCTAACCATATTAATTACAATGGGTATCTATATAAAATAGAAGACATACGCAAATACTTTAATAAAAATCCACACTTACATATACAACATATGTTAATACGACGTGTATGTTCATAAAATAGTCTATATTTAATAGTCTAAATATATAATACATATGAAGCCAAACCTCTTTACATAGACCAACTTTGAAACAACCCAAATTAATGAATGAATATAGTTAGTGATAAGGCAATATTGAATGTGACTACTTCCGTACATGAGCAATTCTAAGTATGGAAAGGTAGTTCAAGTACTCCCCTACCCCAGAAAAAAAATGGCAGAGGGGAGAGCAGAAAAAAATTAGAAAGAAATTCGATAAGAAATGAAATCAGTATAGCTAAATAAAAAGATTGCGTAAATTTAGAAGAATGTGGAATAAATATTATGAATAAAAAACGGTAAGTGAAAGAAAAAAAGAAAAAAGAGGATACAAGTGGGATTGTTGGAGAAGAAGAGGGTGGAGAGGAAAAATGAGAAAACGATGAAGTTTAAAATTCCTTCAAAATGTGGTGGGAGGGAGTTAAAGTCCTCTCCATCCGCATAAACTGCGGTAGGTCCAGTCGTACAACTATCATTGATACCGAACAACTGTGTCAACTCACTCCTTATCCTTCTCATTGAGCACGCGCTCTATTTGCTCCAGGCGAGTCGCCTTCTCATCCAACTCGCCAATTGTTCGCTCTCGTTTAGCGAGCATATCGCGGAGACATGTCTCGCGGTTGAGCGCCTGGGCGAGATCGCGTTTCAGTGCCCTGTAGACGGCGAGAGGGGTGAGTAAGTTTATTGACTGGACAAAAACCATTATTACCTGGTCAGTATTTAATGCTTTATTCGTTCATTTCTTCCGCATTCGTTTTTATTAATTGGCTTTCCAGTGGTACGTTTTTTGTTTTACATATACTCATCAGTTCTTGTGAGAACGTTAAGAGGTGATCTATTTTTTATAAATAGTTATTATAAATTAATAACTAAATTTATAGTAAACATTAACCACATTTGTAAACTACAGTTTAATATCTTTAATATGTAATAGTTGAAATATCTACGTTTCTTATAGTACCAACTTCACGGAAAAAATAACATCTTGAAATGTAACCATCAATAAAATAAATATAAAAATACATTGCATTATATTTTCCAAAAAATAATTAAATATAATTAAAAATGTAATGAGACTGATATGGTTACAAAAAATATTTTATCATAATTTGTGAAAAAATAAATAAAAATGAATTAACCATTTTGCGAAATATATATACAAAGGGAATTACAACACATTGTATT
The DNA here is from genome assembly GCA_034780555.1 of Coelogynopora nodosa. Lineage (NCBI taxonomy): Eukaryota > Metazoa > Platyhelminthes > Proseriata > Coelogynoporidae > Coelogynopora > Coelogynopora nodosa. The sequence continues at coordinate 12,720 of JAUZND010092192.1, read as the reverse complement.
AAATGGAGAAATTTATTTTTATACTAAAATATAATTCTATGAACACGTACATTCAATATTCTTCGCAAATAAAGAGAAAAATCAGAGGACGATATTACTTTATGACAAATAACTTGATGATAACAAAGGGAATACGAATTCATAAAATGTTTATCAATCGCACTTAATGGACTAAAAATAGTAATGTACACCATAGGAACAATAGTTATTTAATTTATTGATGAGCAACTATTTTATGCCTATTTTAATACTCTATAAAACATATATATACTGGTGTAGAATCCATTTTAATGCATCTCCCAACACAATAGGCCTACGTGCTATGCGTTAAAGCTATATAAAAGTCGTCCTTACTGAACAACACAGTTCAGGATCTATAAGTATATAACGCATACTTTGACAACCTCATTCAACACCATCCAAAGGCAGGAATCGTGGGTAGATGGAATGAAAACGATAGGATACATTATAAATAGATCAAGCTCCGGCGAATTAGGGGCATATTTAGCAGTATGAAACATCCTGGTAACCTAGGGCAACCAGGCAGGGTTCCATTGATTGTGGTTTGTTGCTGGCTACAACCGCTGTACACTACCTATATACTGTCATTGCAGTCTGCCTCTGATGCACATAAATCAGCTCCAAGGCTACGGTGGCTATATAATATGTATGACACAGGAACTGTGATGAAGTCTGCAGGAACAATGTCTATAGAAACACAATTAGACGTATTTGTCTCCAATCTCTGGTCACGTTTTGCCTATAAGCGTGGGAAGGGAATCAGTATTTGCAGCGGTGAACACATTGAGGAAAACTGGGAATGGGGATGGATGCTCATCGATATAAAGTTCATCGATGATTTGTTTCTTAATATACTGAAAACTAGTGTTGTAAATGTTGATGGAAGATATCAGAGAAATTAACGGCTTTATATTATAGTTTTATTCACCTAAATTATCGTAACTTCAGGAAGTGATATGTCTTTTCTATGTCAAATATTTAATAAATTATTGATTTTTTAAATATCACCCATGTCTTTAGTATCGATGTTTTTTTAATACTATTTATGTAAAAAATATTTTCGATAGACTTGAAATAATATAAAAAAATGGAAGTGATTCCATTGTGAGTTGAAAATACATTACTATAAAAGGTGTGGTTAGTGGGGCTCAGAGAGTTATTTTTTATGAACAGTGTTTCAATACGATCCGTTTTACATTGTCCTTTATTCATTACGATCTTGAGACAGGTGAGTATTTCACATCTACATTGTAAAGTGGTCTTTTGTCAATGATTAATAATTTTCTTGGAACATTGTCAACCATAAACACTATTGCACTAATCACACTGTTAAAGTCAGAAATGTAAATGACCAATTCTACCGTTTATTGCAGCTTCAAAAATTAATCGAACAGTATTCCTCCGGAGTTCTCAATGAATTAAAATGTTATACCTTACTGCAACTTTCCATACCAGATTCCCACAAGATGGTGCAAGAAAACACACCTCCCGCACATATTCTTGACTGATAATAACAAGAAATCAAATTCCTACTTTTCCGCAAAAACTCTGCACACATTCCATTTTTCCATTTAGAGTTAAATGTACGAATCCCGCGCGATTCCGCAATAATCTCGCCAATATTAATGCAAATAACCGAACTGGTTTGTCGTCTAGTAATGATACTCATCATATTTCCTAGGTGTGTCAATGTTCACACCCATGTTAGAAATGGTATAAAGGGATTTTTTGACAATTATTAGGAACCCGATGTGTAATAAACGGGCGAGAAGCAATGTATTATAATAATTGAATTTACAAATGTCTGTTAAATATATGCTGTCGTTTTTAGTACAGTCAATTATCCCAAAAAAACAGGAGACCTAGAAAAAAAGAGTGTAAAGCTGAATCTTTGCATGGAAAATCCGTACATGGACAGGAACATAATATAAAAAATCCGCTAAAACACATATTGGACAAAAATAGTAATGAATTTTTTGTTATTTTACATTAAATAGAGAATGGGAACATTTTCTATTTTTATTGATTTGACTCAATTTTTAGTAAAAATACCCATTTTTAGGAAAATAAACATTTTAATCATAATTGTCATACTTTTAAATACAAATTTGCACATAATTTTGATCATATGTGTTTTTTCTATATGTTACAAGCACAATTATAGTAAAATATAATAATGTTTTCTTTCCAAAAAAATTTGAATAAAAATTAATTTGGCTTATTTAGACAATTTTGTAGTTAAAATAGAAGTAGGAACTAATATTCAAATCTATACTTGGTAAGTAAATATATTAAGATCTATGCATCTAATTTTGCTAATACTATTAAGAAAATACTTTTAGACGATTGAAATTATATACAATGTTATATTGAAAAGTAGGAGAAAAATATAAATAAAATGATTATTTTCTTAAAAGTGCATTTTTCACAGAAATTGAGTCATAACCACATAAATTTGTCCTATTCTTTAAAATATTTAAATATTTTAAAAATATTTTAAAAATACTTTTAAAAATATTTAAAAATATTAAAAAAATTAAAAATATTGTTTTAAAATATTCTTTAAAACAACTTTTTTTTGCCGAAACCCGATTTTAGTGGATTTTTACTATTTTTTACCTAATTTGACTGATTTACTTTGAATATATAGGTTAGCAAGGATTCTAAAGTTTCCCGACATCAAAAAATACAATTTATTTGTTGCATATTATGTATGTTAAGTTACGGTGGTAATCTACTGAAAAACACTGATAATTATTCTCAAGAAGATAATGTTTACTCGGTCATATTGTACTCACAGTAATTCTCTCTCTAGCTCGTTTATTTTGACGGCTGGGTCGATTTCTTTGTCCATCACGGAATCATCAGAAAAGGAGCCACTGAAATGAAATGGCGGTCGAGCATTTGAGTTGAATAATCGTAATAGTTATTACATGAAAGTAAAAAAATGAATAGTAGGAATGCATTTTTGTTTTAAATAGCATAGTATATGTTTTACTTACAATTTTAATAAAATAAATTAAAAACCAAAACTATTAGGAACGTATTGTAGAGAAATTGTTCTCCTATATTTGTAAATGTTGTTTAATTACCATATCAAAGAAAATGTCACAATTATAAACAACAATAATGTGCGACATGAAAGCAACAAATATTATGAGCGATGCAGAGATCGATATGAAACTATTATGAAATACTAAAAAAAGTGTACCGCGTTACATATATCATTTAGGCGTATTAAAATAAAGTATACATGTTGTGCTTAATATATTTAATTTTATTACACTGAGAGAACTATCCGTTTCAACATAAACAAAAAGCCTGGCTATAAAAAAACATGTTATCAGTCTGTTTGGTACCGGAAATGTTTTGTTTCATGAGACATTTTATGTCCAGTACTTTAACAAGCTGATGTCACTTTTTGTTGTGCAATTTGACACATACATTATGTGTAGTTAAGCATATTTGTTGTATATATATATATATATATCTGTGGTTTAATTATAATTAAGTACAATTATTTTGAAGTATACAAGAGACATCTAAAATTCGTGTTCTCTGATAATTGTTATTGAATTGGTTTAATGAAACATAAATTTTGCCGAACATCATTTTACAACATATTACAATCAAAATAAAATTATGCCTGTAGTGTTATTAAAAAATCCTTATTTGAATCATATAGAAATAATTTAATAACTTTTTCGTAGGAAAACATTCCCCGCGAAACTTATCCAATTAATTATAAACAATACGCGACACTTCTGCATTGTATTTTGAGAATGTTAAGCATGCAATTTGCTAATTATAATACACACCACAAAATCTGTTTATGCAAAACAACCAGCTGTGGTTGCTTGCGGTATCTTGTTTATCATAAACTAATCATGAATTATATAACAGCCGGCCGCAGCTGGCCTAATTATTGCTCTTCTCAGAATGTCAACTCACTTAGAGCGCTCCTCCTTTGGCACCCCCTAGTCCATGCTCGTGCTCTGCGACGACAGAAGGGCCGCCTCCGCAGCCGCCTCTGCCGCCGAGCTCTCCTCGACCACCGCCGGCGGGGGAGGATGAATCCGTCCGGCAGTCTTCCCGCCACTCTGTGACGTCGTCATGGGGATGCCGCCGCCCGGCCGGTCGATCAGTGTGTCGTAGTTAAAGACCTCTTCGATCTCGTACTCCTCCTCCTCCTCCTCCTCTTCGGCATCCTCGTCGCCGTCGGAGATGGAGCTGACGAGGCGGGTGGAGGGGACCTTGCGACCTTGGACCCCCTTCTTGGTGCCGGGCTGGTTGGCCACCCCGGTTGTGAAGGACTGGGAGAGGGTGATCTTCATGTTGGTGAAGTTGGGATCTGAACCGGGGCATTTCAAGTAGTTTATTGATGTAAATTCTACCCCGATAGAAAACATTGATTTATTGCTGGCTGTAGGTTGAATAAATAAATCAATAAATATTAATTAATGATTTATTGTAGATTGAAACTGTTGACCGATATAGGTGGCATATTCAAATAAATAGTGAATTATGTTTATGTCTTTTTTAAAACTGACATATTTGTTTTATTGAATAATAATAATTTTAACAATACAATTTGACAATTATTTACTATTCCTGCTAGTTTTAGTTTTTGTGAAAAACCATGTTTGTAAGAAATACTAATCAGTGAAATGATATAGTGATAAAGAAATATAGATGAAATATATGTACGTACCAAAAAATGGTTAAAATGTTTAAGAAAATCAGAAACATTTAAGATAGATATTTACGCTAAACGTTTGACAAGTTAGGTGAATATCGATTGTGTTTCAATTATTTTATTATAAAATGATAAGTCTATGCAATCTATTCGGAGCTTAAATATGGCAACATAATTTGTAAAGGAAACTTTTTTATGCAGTAAACAACAGAATATATTCCAAAGTTAAAAAATAATTATCATGTTATAAATATATATTTATAAGAAAACATCATCGTTTGTTTTGCTAGTTAGAAAATTATATAATCTGAGCTTTCAAATTCAAAACATTATTGGTGGAATGAATAAAAATAAGTAAAACCTTATTTTTAGAAGTATACCGTTAACAGAGTATGAATAAAATGTAAAAAATAGCAATATGCAACTTTTGCATGCTTTGCATTCTTTGCTTATTAGTAAACACTGCACGTAAAATAAAATGCTCTAAATAATCACATAATAGGTACATAAGCAGCAGATATGTATGCAGCGAGTAAACCACAATAAAAATATAATATGTAATTGTAGGAAATAGATATTTCATGGTTAACATCATATTGAGATACACAATTTATGTAAAACAACATCTACTTTTCTTATTAGATTATTTAGTAATTAATAGTATAATGTCAATAATTTTTCTTGAAAAATATGTTTTATCCAGAAAGTAATGGTATGTGCGCAGATGTTTGGCCATACCCAAATTGATACACTGAAATACAATTAGAAGAGATTGTGTTGGGTCTTAAGTTTAGTGAGGCAGAACGTTTATAGTTAATTAAAGCTATTAAATATATATATTATAATATTTCATGTTCTTATATTTGACTTGCTTGTACAATTTCAGTTGCAGTTGATGAAGAGATACGAAACGTCGTGCCTCAATAAAATAATATCTAAAGCCTAAGCTTTTCTGATTGTTTAAAAAAAATCAATGTCAGTTTTAATAACAGTTTTATAACTTCCTCCAAATTAATGAGAGATTGGGAAACCTAATAATAAATGTCAATATTAATAATAACATATAGTTTAAAATCAGTAACAATTATCACATCAAACAAATAATAAATAAACTAAAAGAAAACTAATAAATCTGATTGTAACATTTTACAGTTGACGTACTATGCTTTAAATAAATACAAAGATACACTAAAACATATAAATCACTGTCAATTGTAAACAAAAGTAAACATTCATACTTTACTAAAAATATACTCACATATGTTTGATTGCAATAAATATATGATAAAGGTGAAACTGCGGGCTAAAACAGCTAACAACTCCACAAAACGTGAAAATCATAAAACAGGAGAAAAACGGAGACAAGCGACACAAAGGGAATGACAGCGATCGTTACTTTATACATTAGTATCTCTAGTTTCATTTCATTGTACGTATAGAGTGATCGCATTGAATGCGATATTTTGTCATTTTCACAAATTTAGATATTCTGTTGCTGTCCCGGGTATTACTAACTTATTACAAGACGACATCCAAAGAGTAAAATAAGGTAAATAGATAAGGGCAATACACAGTAATACTATAGTTGGACCAGATACCACACTGCAAAGGATGTTGGTTACAGCGGGCTCAATAATTCATAAATGTATACCGTTATAACAAAACCGTTATTAACTTGAATATTCTTCCGAAATCAATTTGTATTTAATATTAAATCTTTCAAATTCACAATTTTAAAATTTATGTTTGCATATTTCGATATTTATCAAATTAATTAATAAAAAATTAATAATGTTTCTGCTGATTAAAATATTATTAAATATTCATAAAATGTTACTGTTGATTGATTATTATAAGTTTAACACCAACATCCATGCATAGATCATTATATGATATAAAATATTGATCTGTATTATATTATGCAAGCAGAACGCACGAAATGTAATCGATAGCGTATAATGCCCACAAACTCAACAATAACGAAGGAATCTTTAAATTTGCCTATATCAAATATCTTAAATGCAGCAATTGTTATACACTTGGCAAAAATGGCGTATATCGTAATTTCTTATTAACATATTTACACATTATAATTCATTTCAAAGCATAAACATTTTCACTATTGCAATTGCTATAATAACATTTTCAATAAATGCATAGCAACCACCATTATGCACAGAATGATGCACATAATCGTATAAGCCAATCATCACGTCCGCTAATTTCTCTGATAGTGTATAGTATGATACATATTGCCCTTAAACAGCTCCTCATTAGCGTAAACATGGAAACCCGCAAAGGGTGTGGGGGGCATCATACTCCTCAACGGCACCGAGCCGCCGATTTCTAAGGACGACGATGACCGACGCATTGTGTTGAATTCCTCGATAGTGGCCGGGACGCAGTGGCAGCTGATCAAGTCTGTAACCAATCAGAAGCCGGTTAGGAGGGCGAAACTATGGAGGGCTGACTGCCATTGGCTTAGTGGGGGTAATGACTGTCAGCTTGAAAAGACAAATCCTCTTGAAAATATAGATTTTATACGAATTAATTTATTCTACTAAGCCGAGCCTACCGGATTGCTTAATCTCGTAGTCGTTTTAAACAATAACGTTGTTATGGTAATAAAAAGTTAAATATTACAGAATATTAACAATATATAATATTCATTGAGAGCGATGCTACTTTAATTAATTTAATTTTCAGTTATGTTGTTAGCTAATAAATGCTGCTTGAAGTACGCGTCTAAGCTTAAGATTGATTGGTACAATTATAAATCAATTTCATGAGTTTTGTCATCAGAACGATTATATGTATTCTTTATTTTATGAATAGAAATGTCTGGACCAAGAATAAATTAATTTGGGATATGAACAAAAAATACAAGGATTAATATATTTAGCTAAGCAATCTAAAATAAAAGCAGTAATAAGTTTAAATAAGTATAAAATATAAATGTTTTTAAAAAAAGTCGTTTTTGTTTCTAATTTGGTAAAAAGATGTTCTCGAGCGCGAAATAACACTTTCGGGAAATAATGATGGATAAAACATTGAAAGTGGTTTTGTCTTATCATTGTCGACAGGGCCAACTTCGGGTTTATATAGGCTACATATGTCATCCATTACTGTATCTACTCCAATACATATATATAAGGGAACACTACACACAATATTATTTGATACAATTGTTCCATGTTAATATTAAAATGTACAAATACTAGATAATTGATATAAAATACCAAGTCCACAACTGGTAAAGCTATAAGCGAGTACGTAGATGATCTTATAGCAAGCCACACATTCGTATAAAGAGGGGGGCTATACCAATGTGATAACCCTGAGCAAGCAACAAACACCTTTCATTGGCTAAACTTTGTATCGTGGAGTAAAATTAATTAAACGTGTACAAGCTATGCCTATGTCTAAACGTTAGCTACATTCTAGTTAAGTGCCACATTCACCATAATAAAATTTCAATAAAATTATCAATGCAAGATAAAAACTTGTGTTGACAAGTTATCCTGCTTTACCTATTGAATTTATGCACCAAAAGTTGTCAATGTTAATCCATTCTGAAGTTGAGAGGAGTTGAACTCTTAGAAAACAAAATGGCTTCAATTACAACAAAAAAGTAAAACACGCAGCACGCTAAATGAATTATATGTTTTTATTATTATTCATTTTGAATTAAACATAAAGAGGTCTTAAATTATATTCATTATATGTATGTATAGGTACCATGTTCTTTTACTAGCAACATTATCACTAAACAAAATTCATTATTTTTTGTTAATTAAATTGTTCGTAATTATGATATTTGATTACAACTTTATAATTTAAGGCAGATGTATATTTGCACAAGTATTATATTGACCTAGTAACAAAATGATATGACTAACATTAAATTATTTTCTCATGTTAGAATTTGATGATTGAAATATAATCTTTCGGTAAGCTACTTAATGAAGCATGTATTTGTATTATAAAAAATATTTCGTGTAGAAAATAATAAAAGCACTAAAATTATGCGACCATGATTACGATTTTATCAATAATAAAAAAGTCAATTTCAGTTCTAAATCATAATTGTTATGCAGTTGATTAAAATCACAAATTAGATAAATAAACAAATGAAATAATGATTTGAATAATTAAAATCAATCATACAATAAACATTGTCGATAGTAGTAATCAATACATCAATATTCAATAAACGAATTAATTGATCTCAAGTTACTTGTTATAAATGATTATACAAGCAGCACTCGTTGAAAGATTATAACATTTGTTTTCAATAACCTGATAATTTTTAAATGCCACTTGTCATGTAAATGTACTGAATGATGGAGCTAATAGTAATTCATAGTTTATTCAAATTAACATTAATATGAATTAAATCAACAAAATTGATTTCTATGCTGATGAATTATTCATTTTTATGATAAATATTCGATCACTATAAATTTTTAAAGTATCTCATTCATCAACTATTTTAGAACTATTTGTTACTATTTTATACTTCAATTTAGATTAAATCACCTCAACACGGGCCAGAATCTAACGGAACGTATTTTATATTTGTAAAAACAATTACTTCTGAATAACTGCTCTGTGGGACTATGATTCCCTTAAAACTAGCTCTTCGTTTGACATATCGATTTTGTAATGAATTTCTCCTGATTTATCGACTATTGAACTTTACAGTTAAAAACTGAATAACAATATTACATGCGGGAACAAAACTAGGTTGTTAAGTGCTTCAAAATGCTTCTCTATTTATTTTATGTATGCGTATAGGAATTCACAATCAAGTAGATATTTGTTTTTATATATGTTCATGTGTATATTAATGTTGTTATATTTCTAAATACTTATTTTGAACGTATACACAAATATATATATATAAACGAATACAAAATAGTCCAATAGTTTTCGCACAATGTGAAGCATCTATTCCAGTTTAGATATACACTGTATCCTCTACATAATTCAAGCAATTTTCAAACTTCCTGGGATAGTTCCTTGGATAGTAATATAATCAAAGCTAATATAAGAAAATTTCGATGAGTCCTTTAACTTGGCTATAAGCAGAGTGCACTGCAATACATGTTACTGATGTGTATTTTGAAATGTGTAGATCACATGCAATCTTTGAACAAAAATACAAGCAAATTAACTTATAACAAACATATATCAGATAACATGTAGGTTTAAATATTTCATTTTGCATAAACCTAACTTTAGTACTTTAATAGCGACAATTAATTCATGCATTGTCATAAAATTAAATATTACTTACATTGGCAAAGCAAGTAGCTAACACGTTTGTTTACGCATTCTCAATGTGTTTTCTTGGAAAAGATTCGAGCCATCCCACTGACTGGATAGCAGGTATTGTTAGTATAGTGATAATAAGCAATAAGTAGCATTAAGCACAGAGCCTGTATAGAGCCTCAAGTTCGTTTGAAATGCGCACTTTGACTTCCCTTTGAGTAGATAATTTATTTTTAAAGATATTAAAATAACAAAATAATAAACGCGAAACTCTCTCTATACCCTATCATCTCACGATGGACACCTCCCCCCAGCACCTTGTACTCTTTACATCATGCCACTTCGAAATCAGTTCTCTTATTGCAAAGATGTACTTCACTGCCTTCTTCGTATCTATTGTATGTTTGAATATCACGTAGAATAATGTGTGACCAGTAATCCTCATTTAGTGCGTTTGTTACAGTTAACACATTTTAACTGTTTGTTATTATACAAAATTATTTAAATTAATCTATTTGTGTTTTAAAGGTATAATCTATTAAACGATTCTTATTAAAGCGACACAAAAATTCTAAAAATCTATGTTGTTTGAATCGGTTTTATTTTAATGAAGGTATGGTATATATTTTTATGTATTAAATATATATGTGTTTTAAAAATCTTAAACAGAATATTTTCATTAAATATGAAACAAATGATTTCAAAATCATAAGATTACTTACTAACAAGAAACATGTAATATACAACTAGAATATATGCTCTTTTAATGGAAGGAAAAAAAAGGAATTATTTTCATTTTAAATTGGGATTTTATTATTGAGTATGATATCATGATACAACAATAGTTTGTACTGTAAGCTTAATAATAATATAGTAAATATTACTTTTTGATAATGAAAAATGTATAGTAAGATATTCATTATTTAATTTGCCAACATTTCATCATAACAATAGTTCAGGCAAGCCCCATCAACAGCATCATCCTCGCCTTACCTTCATCCTCCTCCACGATGGAGCCCTGTCCCTCCGTGAGGGGGGTCTGAAGTCGACTCAGCGACCACCCCGGACCGGATCGGGCTGACTCGCCACCCACCGGACCGCCCACCCCCTTCTTGCTCTGGGAAGTCGCAGGCCCCGACGACGCCCCAGTCGCCGAATAGCCGTTTACCAGGGTGTTGTTCCGGCGGATCTTTGTCGAGGCTGCCCGCGTGAGCTGCACCTCGGGCGGGGTGCGGTGGACGAGGGGGTCGGACACTCGCTGCCGGTCCAATCAGGGAGAATGAGAGAGGTGACTAACGACGCGGCACTCTGAGTATTAAATAAGTGTCTATGCGTATCGAGGCATGAACCATTTTAAGTTGTACGAATCGAGTTTAATTGAAATAATGTGAAGGCGATAAAATAAGAAATGTTCAGTATAATATAATTATATATCAGTAAAGTCAATTAATAGCACTGGCTGTTGATAATAGTCGTTTATTAACGCAAATTTTCGAGAGAATTTCTCCTTATCAAGCGTGAGTGAGTAATATACAGAAAGTAGAGAACAGGCCTAATATATTTTATACAGACAGACAAAAGGTACTAATATAATGTGTGATAAATGGATAAATATGATTGGATGAGCTATGAAGGAGATCAGCTGATGGAGACAATAATTGATAAAACAGAGACATAATGATAAGACAGAGAAGAACTAGAGTTTATGTATATAAATTAATATATAAAATAAATATATAACATAGGAGAATATGGATATATATCCCTATATACAATTCTACAAACATTATACATTATAAATATGGGGATTGACGATAGGCAGAGTTACCTTATAGACAGAAAGACATCAGCATTTAATAAATAAGATGCATGAGTTCCTCTTTTTCGAATTTGCTGTTAATTTGGGGTTGCAGGTTTCTTAAGTAGATTGCTTCTTTGAATCATATGTTGATGTAGTTGTTGTCTTTGGCTAGGATTGTTGGTGTGAATGTAGATTGACAGGTCAGGGAATGTTTGAATATGGAGCTGTGACTGTCGGTTGTGTGTTCTTTGAATGGTCGGTGTAGGGTGCGTATTGTGCTCCCTATGTACTTCTGTTGGCACTTTGTGCATTCAAGAGTAGATACAGTTTGTTGTTAGGCAAAGGTCACCATTGATTCTGCAGTCTTTGAGATCGCATTTATTGGCCAGTCTTTTTTTCTGTAGGACATTACAGAGGGTGTGGGATTTTCTGTAGAGATGGACAGGTAAGTTGTGTTTTTTGAAGACATTTCTGATTTTGTAGTCGATAGGATCGGAGAGGTAGGGGAATTTAAAGTAGGCGTGTTTGTTTTGTGTTCTAGGCATTACTTTGATGTTAGTTATTTTCGTGATCTCCTTTTCTTTGTAACCATTTGATGCGAGAAGCAACTTGAAGTCTGATCTCTGTGTTATCTTCTCATTATTACTTGTACATCTTTCTGTTCTTGGTTGAAGCTCGTTCCTTGCTATGTTTCTTTTTGTGTTTGTGGGTAAAGTTTGTGTGGAAAAATTGGGAATTTGGCTTTTTTTTGATAGAATTTAAATGTGATGTTGCCATTGTCATCTATTGAGAAACTGAAGTCGACTAGTGCGAGGCAGTTTTGTTCATTTGGGTGCTCGATCTCGAATTTCATTGCTTGGTGTTGTGAGTTCATTGTGTTGAAGATGATTTCTGCTTCCTCTTGTGATGTTGTTAGGATACATATATC
>JAUZND010092191.1:0-14727 GCA_034780555.1 Coelogynopora nodosa | reverse complement strand
AAAAAATGAATTTAAATGAAACTATAAATTAAATCGACTAAATAAAGTAATTAATTTAATTATACAGTGAATATGTTAATTTTCTTTTCAACACTCTCAAATAACACCTGTCCCGCATTTAACAGTTAAAAATGGTAAATTAAATTATCACTGTTAAATACATTATTTTCCCCCATACACTGAATTAGACAATTATATATTGTATTGTATTAAGTCGTATTACATTTAGATGACGAAAACATCTCTACTAGGCAGTCCAAAGGGTTCAGTGTTAAAATCTCTAAAATTTACAATTTAAACGAGGTTTGCAAGGTATACCTCGTTTACCTCGAGGTCTGAAAGGTTTACCTTGTTTACCTCGAGGTCTGCAAGGTTTACCTCGTTTACCTCGAGGTCTGCAAGGTTTACCTCGTTTAAATTGTAATTCTTATAGATTTACCAGGTAAACCTTGCAGACGTCGAGGTCTGTTTAAATTGTAAATCTTGGAGATTTTCATACTGAACCTTTTGGTCCGCCATATCTCTACAGGTTAAAACTGTCTTATACTTTTCAATAGACAAAAATCACATGTTATTTTATTTTATTAATTTTAACAATAATACATATACGTGTTATAACACTGCGTCAAATTAATAACAAATAACAGTAATAATATCAGTAAGTTGATGGTAAAATAGATGTATTAAATATATTGTAATAAAAAAGGAATAATCACCGAAGAAAACAAAAATAAGGATATCGTAGGCTCCTAGCAATATAAAATATATAATAGGGGCCTACTGTTGATCATAAAAATATGTTAAAATAAAAGTGTTTTTTAGAATTGTTACGCCAGAAATTATATTTTACTTAACGGAATATAAAACCTTGAGTAGAACAAGTGTGTAATAATGTTTATCAAATAAAAACTCATAAAATGTTGTTTACAAACATGCAAATATTTTCAAAATAAGTTTCATTTGGCAGCAAAAATCAAATAACTGTTATCAGGCGAAAACAGCATCGAACTCTGCTTGACGTTTTCCAATAAGAGTTTTTTTGCCCACAACCGAAACCGATGACAATGGTGCCAGGGACGTTCTGAGGTAATTCTGAAAGAAATTAGTGTTTTAACAAAGTTTAGACATTACCAGTTAGTAATGGATTATTATAATATTAAACAGCAATTTAAAAAGAAATATTTTAATTAATAAATGTATGTTTTGATTAATTTTTTTACCATAAATGCAGCAGTTATATAATATTTCAATCAATTAAACAGAAAATATTACTAAATGAGTTTAATATATAGATATAGGCTACATAATAGTGTTTAAATAATCAGTTAATAGGTATAATTAGAACATAAATTGACAGCTAGAAACTAAGGTTTGTTTGAATATACAATTTTACTATGCGCACAACCTAGAACTATCAAGGGGTGAGTAAAATTGACCCTTGCTTTTTTAAAGTATTCCTGTATTAAAAGTGGAATCGATTAAAATCAATCAATATTAATAATTAAATCAATTTGAAATGTACCCTAATTCAATAAGATTTACAGTAGTGCATAAAAAATGTTGTCCGACAAAGAAAATATGAAAATTGATTAACGAATTTTTTAAAATAATTTATGTATTATGTTTGCAAATTTGTGTCGCAATATGTGTCAAATTTACAAAATTACCGTAATATGAGATAATACATTAAATATAATAGAGCATTAAAAAAAAGCGTTATTTCAATAAAAAATAATTTTTGGAATTAAAAAAAAAATAACCGTATATTTTTAACCATATAATATACAACTATATTCTGGAACTAAAAATGATCATGTCATTTTTTTATAATATTAATAAATAGAACTTACTCATCGATAAAAATGATTAAGAAATTGGACCCACTCCTCCGTAGTTCTAGACGTATAACAGCTACTAGGAGTGCTGGGGTTTTAATACGCTGCAGTAAATAATATGTCACATAACTTCTTTTACTTCATCGCCCTTATTGTAATAAACAATATATAGTAGTTTTAATTTAATAGTTAATAAATTTAATAGTTAATAAATAATTAGTGTTATCACTACTAATAATTTTGTATGGAGATGAACATTTGATAGAATATCTTTCATACACACTTGGCATTATTTTTAACAAATACTAAACTTCCATGCTATAATCATTCAATTGGAGAAGCTATAGATAGTGGTTTTATTATGGAATGTAGTCTGAATACTTTAGAAGATGATTGATGTCCTACACAACGTTGGAAACCAACTAGATTTTGAAGCGTAAATATTCCAAATAACAATAACGTCAATAATAATGTCATTGTATATGTAGGTTTTAAGATTAGTTTATTACATTTTGTAATCATTATTTTATCAATTTTTTAATATTTTGTATGTGTTACATATTTTAAAATAGTGAATGAATGTGATTGCTGTGAATGTAATCTGAAATGTAATTAATTTTTTTTTAAATCCATATCTATGGGCTATAGAAGCATGATAGACGTATAAAAAATATGGCCTCAGAAAAGTCATAAAATAATTTCATTCAATATTTTAAAATTCAATATTAAATTCACATAGAATACTTATTTCGGAGTGCGGACTCACATGAGCGTAGACCAGGGCGTTCTTCTTCTCTGCTGGTGAAGCACCCTCACCTACGTAGACGTAAATTGCATCACCTCCATCGATGACGTAGACATCCTTCAAATGAGAGATGGGATTACGTCATAATAGGCAAATGAGAAGGTAACATTATGTTATTAAATGTTTGACTATACTTTGTAGATTACTAAATCAGTAAATTTGTAAATTACTATCAAATCTGATGCTTGCTTATTATTATCGAATAGAATCTAAATTATGTAACACTACTCTGCGCTTGTGATAAAATAATTATATTTATTCTGGAAATCAGTCAACAAAAGCACGAACAACAAGGTTCCGATAATGGTATAGAATGTGTTCAGAATCTGGTTTTTATTTTGTTAGTTCTGTATGAAATACGAAAATGATGATATTAAAAATAACGTTATTTATTAAAGATTAGTGGATTAATGGAATAAATGACTGGAAAGAATTAGTTTATTTCAATAAAAATATTGAGAATGTTTTATTTACAATAATCAAACAAAAATGGCAGATAGATTGCAGGAAAAATATTATTTAGTATAAATGAATTTATTTAATCTTTAAATGTAGATTAGTTAAGAATTTTAAAAATATATACTTCCATTATAAATGAAAAATATTCTCATTAACCAATATTCTTTTTAAGTGAGTTTTGTGAGTTTTGTGGCTTGTTTCCGATACCAAAGACATAGTACCTGGTTTTAGGTAGTTATTGCCTTTGCAATGAAACTTTGTATATACTTAAACAGGATTTATTTAAATTGAAATATTAAAAAATCCGATAAACTTACGTCTTCATCAAGAGAATTGGGAGAAAATTCAGATTCAAGAAATTCAAGTTTTCCACTGGAGTCAGAAAGTCTGCAGTCATCAATAAAAGAAGAAATAAACATTAAGTTTGAGAATTAAAAGAAATTGAAGGTGTTAAACATCATACTCTTATTGCTTAATAACCATATAAAATTATATTATTAGAATCAATTTCAACTACCTTAAATTAGTTGAAAATCAACTTGACCATGTTAAAATTTATCTATTTAAACCAATAACAAATAAGTAAATATTTATTAGTATTGGATTTTCACTAACCGAAAAGATTTGCAACAAAACTGGCTGAACAAATTTATTGATTTAACTTTTTTTTAAAGGAAGGGGGGGGGTTGGCAAGAGATTAATGTAGAGAATTAATGAGTTAATGCATTCTCTCGCTCAAATACCATATTATTTTAAAGATACTGCATTAATTTATTTTATTTAAATATATAGCACCCCACCACTATTTTCCTATTTCAAATATTCTGATAAACAAATGAAAGGATTCCTATTTAAAATTAACGTTTCTAAACAAACTTACTTAAGAAGAGCCTTGTTTCGAGCCTCTTCCTGAGGTTGCTTGTCGCTGTTCACCGCGTCATCATTGAGAGCTCCTGAAAATTCGGGATCAGTATCGCCTTCATCTATCACTTCAACGGTCGCCTTCCCATATCGAGATGCCTTGAGATCCTGCATGTACTGAACTGCTCGGAACTTTTCGTCTTTACTGGCGCTGGAACCATTCCATTGGTAGATCTTGAGGCCCATATCGAGAATGAACACGTCCCCGGAATTCAGATAGTTACGGCTTGGTTTGACCTGTTTTCGAAATTTATATTTTAATTAGTAAATATTGTTGTTTAAAATGTGTGTGAAATCGCGCGGGAATATTTCACTGTTTAAACACAAAATCTGTTATCAGTTCATATTATAAAATATATAGAAAAGCTTACCTTTCTAAAAAGCATTATATTTCTATTTAAGTTTGTCATCAGGGTTATATTTCATTAAATTATTTATAATAATACTATTTATTGTCTAGACTATGAAATCATAATCTTCACGTATAGTTATTTTGAATTTTGTAACGATTTTCGGATCAAAAATTCAAAGTAATTTTTTTCTGACATTTGTTTTTGAGATATTTTTCATTTACATTTTGAATAATGTCAGAAAAGGTGGGAATGTTTCTGTTTCGTTAAAATTTGTTTTGATGAAATTCAAAAGTTTCGGTAGTAAACATAATAAAAAAATAAATTTATGATAAAATTAAAGTTATTAAATTAGTACTATCTTTTAATTAAAGTATTGCACACAAATTTCTTTGTCATAAATTATATTGAATTTTTAAATGAAATCAATATTCAATATATTTAGACATATTAAAAAAATGGTTTGTATTTTCATTGTAATAATTAATATATTCTTGTATCAAATATATTGAATAGAAAGAGTATCAGCTAATATGTAATTAAATATTACATAAAAAGGTACCTACATATTTTAATTTAATTTAGCACATATCATTGTCATCTCGCTGTTTCCATCTCAATTCGAGCACTTTGTAATTACCATGTCTTATAGTATCTATAATTAACCATCGTTATGCTGTTTGTATTACAGCACCATATATGTCATAATTTGCAACTCTTTTGATATAGACAATATCACCTATAGCGCAATTTATGACCTCATAAAATCTTGGATGTACAAAACAAACAGTCGTGGTAATTTCCCGAACAAATTGGTAAAGTTGCTCAGAGCTGCAGGTTGTGACGTAGGTAAATGCTACGCAACGTGTGCAGATGCTGTAATCAAATAATGAAGTGAAAAGTTTATCAATATAGAACGACCAAGGCAAAGGGGGTGATAAACATTACATTACACACAGTTGTAATCATCTGTGCATAGTGTAAAAAATGTCATCTTATTGCATGATCTGAGGCATAGTTTTCAAGCGGAAGATAAATATAGAATATACATATCTTCTGGAAACTTTTAGAAAATTTATCACGTAAGAATTAGATTCAGTGACGTCATAATTTGACCTTTTATTCTGAAAGCAAAATTTCTCTTCCTTTACATGTAATAAATTAGATTACTTATATGTTACAAATTAATGATAACATATAGTTTAATATATTTTAATATAAGATAAATTAGGATGAAACTGTGTGGACAAGGATATTTTTCTATCATTTATTTATTTATTGGAAATATTAATTATTAGAATTGTACACTGTTTTAAAACGGCCAGTTGCCTCTTGACGATAGCTCATAATTTCTGTCTTTCTGGGTCATGCCTGCCAACCTTAGATACATTTGTATATTCAAACCGTATAACCTTTAAGGTTTACAATACAAAATCGTTTGTTTTAAATGACGCCATTTAATAATATAAAGAAACTATATTTGACTGAATCAATCAATATTGTAAATATATATATTCTTTTGCTTGCATATTGTACATTGTTTAAATTTCAATAACATTGTCTTTGAAAGAATTTGGTATCAATATTTCGATTTGTACAGGTATAAATTGAAATTATATATTTCACTATAAATTATACATAGCATTAATTGCACGTCAGTACTATATTTTATATCATAATAATTTTTATATTTTGTCCAACTTGAATAGGTCCTATACAAATGTATTATATATATATATATATATATATATATAGGCGCAGCGGAACGTGTTTTCTATTGATATACCTCCAACATTCAAAATGCTCCTTTATATTCAAAGGGGGCACCAAAATGGAAAGATTAAAACTTTATAATCCAGATTTAATGCATTGTGTGCACATATATGGCATTTTGAGTACAATAATAGTCACTAACAAAAATGCATGGTTACAATATGCTCTATTTTTGAAGATATATATATATTGAATTGTATTATGAATAATTTTAATAAAATTATAATATATAATTTCTTTGATAATGGCTAGTCTCTTTTTCATAATACTTCTTTTATTTATTTTGTGCCTAAAATTATACGAAGTGTTCTTTATAAAGAGGAGACACGTGGTTATTTTGAAACGACTCTAGAGAAATTGAAAAAGAGCATTTGAACAAATATAAACAATTTTTATTATTAAAAAAACCCTTCAAAACGGCAGAAAGGTCTACGCTATTATATAGAGTAAATGATAAGTTGAGATATACAAGAAATAATAGTTTAATACAATAAATATATTAAATAAATTAGTCCAAATCAATACAATAAACAGGACATAATTTCAAAATAAATTCCTTCCAACTGTTAGAACTTTAATAGCAAATTAGAAATTTATTAGCAACTTCTGGAAACTTTTAAAAAGAAGTAGATGATTCGAAACAATAAGGACGTCATTTTCAATCTTAACCGCTGACAAAGTCTGGCCATCATGCTTCCTTTTTATCTTTTCCTTCTTTCCTTTCTTTTCCTATTCGATAAAATGTTGTCAGCCCTCATACTAGTCAAATAAATAAATGATATATTTATTTTTGTTTGTATTTGGTTGTAAGCCATTAGGAAAAATGGCTTAGTAGCCTACGTAAGTACATAAAACTAATAACGTATATGTTGTATATGTGTTGTTTTTGTTTCGTTATTCAATTATTTGTTTTTAGAATTCCATCATCTCTATAATTTCTATATATATATATATCAAACATATTAAAAAATATGACAAATTCATAAAAATATTTTTTAATGAAATTTATAAAGGTTTATTAAATTTATATGTAATCAAAATAACGCATAATTTTTTCAATAATTAATAACAAAAATAACAGTTTTATAATAGAAACTAAAATATATGGATAAAGTTTCAAGAAAAAACTGCTATTAATAAAAAAAATTGTTTTTTATCGCTAAATTTCTCCAAACAAATCCAACCCTATTTTTCAAAAAAATCATAAATTTTTTAATTTTAGCAAACTGGCATCTATAACATTGTAAATGTGGCATGTGTTGATATTTAAAATTTTAAATAGAAATATATGATCCAATAGGTTAAAATCTCATAGAATAACTTATACTGTGGTATTATAAACAACATCTTCCCCTCCCACCCCCCTTGACCCTCAATAATTCCAAATTTAATCAAAATAGATATACGATGTATTTACGTTGATTATTTTAAGTGTCAACATTCATAGTATTAACGATATATTGTAGTATAATCAATAATTTTGTGTTCCTCAAAATACAATATAACTAAAACAAAAGACATTATTTTAGATTTAAAAAGTGTTATGGAGTCATGCCAGCTGGTTGAGAACAAGTTTTAGCTTATATTGATTTCATTTACTTATCTATTTCAGTAACTTGCAGCGTAACATAACACATGTTCATGAATTTAATCAATAGAAGATATTAAATATTAGTATTAGAAATGTTATAAAAAATACGAAAAAGATTCATTCGTCCTCATTGAAAATGCTGCCCCAATTAGTTTTTTCAATATAAATTGAACAAAACTGTATGCATAATATATAAATAGGGAGGATTTGAAAATTAAAAGCTATAATCCACTCTTTTTTAAAAATGAATATACAATATTAATTTAATATATAGGACAATATACCCCAATTAATAATAATTATATCACAATAATATTAATGCCAGATAACATTTTCTCAAACTCCAAATTTAAAATTAATATAGAAGTTCACTGATTGCATATCGTTTTAAAACAAATATTAAAAATATTGTGAAGACAGCTATCTTATATTTTGAATATCTGAAATTGGTGAAAAGATTTATCAACGCCGACAGTTAAAATAAAAAAGTAACTATAAATTAGAAATGTCTTAAATTTTAAGAAACTGCTGTTTTATGTATTTTATTTCTCTTTCAACAAATTCGAAATATTTATATTTTTGTTTGCATAGTAAATAAAAATCGGTGTTTTGTACTAAAACTGTGTGCATAATGATGTATCCATATATTTCTACATATTCTGCTGTTGTAATAAACATATTTAAAGAAATGATTATAATCAAGAAAATACGTCATTGTCATATGCCTTTGACATTATTAAAAATACCGAAAAGGATATAATATTAAATGCTTGGTGTATCTAAAAATAAAATGTATTCAATATAATATTTTATTGTTGACAAATTGCTGTTAAGGTTATATTATTTAACTGATTGACGTATTAATTTAGAATTTTAATCCTAATTTATTAAAATATTAAATGATAATAATTTGTATTTGTGATTTTTGTTAGTTGATTAAATAATACAAATGTGTAAAGTTACAAAAGTATGCAACTCATTCAAATAGTGCGACATCAATTGTAGAATACTGAAATACACATATTCATTTCTACAAATGTAATTATCAAAGTTGAATGCTTTATAAAATATATCGACTAGTGTAACTGCATGCGTAAACAAATGGCTGATAAGAATGTCGTTTTAGGACATCACACAATGAAAAGGTAACACAACACTAATTCAGAATATTCTGAACACCAGTACACCTGTACCTAATGTTCCACCAGCACACCGGTGCCTAATGTTCCACCAGCACACCGGTACCTAATGTTCCACCAGCACACTTGTACCTAATGTTCCACCAGCACACCGGTGCCTAATGTTCCACCAACACACCTGTACCTAATGTTCCACCAGCACACCGGTACCTAATGTTCTACCAGCACACCGGTACCTAATGTTCCACCAGCACACCGGTACCTAATGTTCCACCCTGTTCCACCAGCACACCGGTACCTAATGTTCCACCAGCACACCGGTACCTAATGTTCCACCAGCACACCGGCATATTAATTTGCGATATTACGATATTATATTACATTTAAAATAATGACATGACAGTTATTACATATGATTTGTAATGTAATTCCATGAAAAATAAAATATTTAAATAAAGGCATGTCTGAACTCTACACAACGTCACAAACTTAGTTATTATCAGGGTAATCAAAAATGTATATTTATAATTTTTTCACCAATTTGTTTTGTTTATTTTATTAAATTAATCATCTTAGTTTTAGTCCCATGTATCGCGACATACATGCATATTTGGATAGGGCAAAATTTCCCCTCCTTTAAATAATTGTATTATAGCTGCTGAACTCTAAAATTAAACCCTACCCTCCTCTACATTTAATAAGTGATAGTAATCAATGTTTAGAATTCTTAGCATTCCATTATCAGGTATACAATTACAATTACTCCTTACCAAAATTCACCCCCTCTTTTTTAAACGCATATGCCACCCCTATCCTTTTAGCATACCATCAGTCCCAAAGGAGGGGTGTTTGTTCGAAACCCCACGACTTTGATTATCAAAAAGTGAACAAATATCTAGCCTGATTTATGGTCAGACTCGAAGATTACATTTTCTACGCTCTGATCTACACACTTTTTGTGTGTATTTTACAATTTATTCAATGTATGGTTTCTTGCATTCTTAACCGATATTGCTGTAGAGTTATATAATTTTTTTGAGTATAAACTTTATTCATTATTAAATCCAAAATTTATAAATCTGGTGAAGTTATGTCCGGGGATCATTGAAAGTATAGTCAACCATACCTCCTCCTACAATCCATACCTTTAGAGTAAACTAAAGTGTTGTATGAGTCAAACACTGCTGAAAATGTATGATTATTTCCTGTATGTATTTAAGGCTAAAACCATTCTCATAAAATTATTAGATATTCCTCTCCTAAAGCAGTGTATATAAAAATAATTAAAAAATACAAAATAAAAACCCAATGCAATATTTAATGTTATACTCTGTATTAAATTAATTGGCAAACTAAGTGTGTTTTCTAATAGATTCACTCACTATCTACTGTCACATTCAGTTATATTTTTGACTACTATTATCTTATTTTGTTGTGTTCTTACTAAAATAATTAATGTTTTATTATTTCTGATTTACCACTTTTCTTCCTATTTGGTGAGCTGATCTTGCCTGATGGTTCCAATCCGGTTAGACAATGAAAGTGGGTATTATTGCTATATTTAGCGCAACAATCGGTATGCAAAAAATATAACAAATCTGCTTTACATGTTTTGATGAATAAATCATTTAAAATATTCGATAAAAAATAAGAATGTTTAGTCTGGCGACATCAAATAATATAAAATAAATGAATACTATCATCGAAAATATCAACATATTTGTTTCTACATGAAGTGAATATCAAGTGTACATGAAGGCAATATGAAGTGTACATGAAGTGTACATGAAGTGTACATGAAGTGAATATGAAGTGTACATGAAGTGTATATGAAGTGAATATGAAGTGAATATATAAACAACGTCTTCAAGATTGCTAAGTATATCATAGTTACCTACTACAGACTTTAGATTTACTACATAATTTTTTTACCTCTTTGATAACAATTTTGGTAGCTTTGTCTCCGGAGAAGTGGAGTAGTCGTGGTTTGTATTCTTTGGTAGTTACATGACGGAATCCACTGTCAATGCCCCCCTTCAAGTAACTAAAAGAAATTGAAAAGATTCCAAGGAATTTATCGATCATATAAATCAAATAAATAAATAATTTTAACATTTTACGTTTTAAATTGATGGACAATCTCGTTAGCTAATAATAGTACGATATGTTTTTTAAATTTCGCTATAAATAAAAATAGATAAAATATATAGCTTTTAATATTTGTTTTAAACGTTCATAAACAATAATTTTATAGGTTGACTAGGAAACAAAATAATATGTTCTGTAACAAAACATTTTCAAGAATGTTTATAAATAAAGACAAGTAATGTTCACTTGTGAGGAATGCAAAAGAAAAAAACTGGTTTTAGTTCTATTTTAGTTGAATTTTTAATAGTTTTTTTAAAGATTTTAATTTAGGAATGTGACAAATTATAAAATAAATACCATTGCATAAAAAATTATGTCATGAACTATTGACTGTTATAGATTTCCTAGAAAAAACAGGAACAGAAATTACTGAGTGACTAAGAATGGGATTCAATTATACCTCAACATGTTTAGCTCTGTTTCAAATTCAAAAAATATATTTTATATGTAATTTACTAAATCACTAAATACTAATATAATAACGTCGAAGATATACAATATATCTGCAGCAATCTTAGTCCGTAGACCGTAGAGTCCGTAGACGATGGACTACTTACAGATCAAAATCAAAGTAAGTAAAATCCGGTGTATGTATATATACATCGAATTACCCCCACTTTACAAATAAAAGGCTAATTTTAAATGTTCGGTGTATAAGTCGCATTCCTAACTTTAAACATGGATTGTCAATTTTTTTTGCATTGGTAGGTATATATATTTCTGTTTGGATTGCATTTCAGTTAAAATATTATTTGTTTAGTTTAACTAATTATTCTATGTTGTGATAAATAGATTAATACATAGCTGTTTTTAAACATATTTTTTGATTGCCGTTGAATTTATTAAACATAATAATAAATAATTAATTTTTTTTGGGGGTTTTATGTTCGGTGTAAAAGTTGCAAGCCCTACTTGTTAGTCGTAAATATAGGCTTCAAATTGCTTCTTATGGTACTTTATGATTACTTAACTTTTACTAAACCTGATGCTTCTCCTAATTATCGGTTATACGCTGCAACAACTGTGAACAATTACAATTACTGCGTACTGCGACTCACATAAGCGAGGAGAAATAACTTTTGAACAAGGTGGATTCATGGAACTGGACTTCTCGATGCTGGATGGCTCTGTCATCGAGGTATGTATCGAGCTCCACCGTCTTATACGCCGCTGTGCCGTACTCGTCCTGTTCGTGTATGGTAGAAAATACGGCGCTATAGATGCCTATTATTCATTTGAACATTTGAATACGAAGTTGTAGATCACGAAAGTATCGCAAAATATTAAAATAAAATTAGTTATACATATATTTCAATATAAATATGTTATACATTTTTTGGAACTTTTATTAAAATATGTTATTGACTTAATATTAAATATTAAATTTACTAAATTTAATTAATTTTTTTATTCAATTGAATATTACGTAATTGTGTTGAATAGTGTTACGATAAAACAGATACAATTGTTTTATACACGATTCATACAATTTAATTGTTAAAGAATATCAAATAAATTTAGTTCTTTGAGGAATGCAGAGCATACAAATATAGGCAGGTAAACATACAATTTGAAAAAATTTGTTAATTTTTTTTATTCAATACATAAATATATATGTAAATACGTACAACTAAACATTAATTTATATATAAAAATATTTTAACCATATTATTTTTTATCTACACATAATGAAATTCACATCTAACATTTGAATAATATCTAAAATCTATTTATGGTCATAATTAATGTTAATCTGAATGTTAAATTAATAAATATGTTAAGTATAATCTAATAAAAAGTTTACTTCATAAATAATTATACTAATAATATATAATAATCGCTTTTGTATATTTTGCATGATTTGAACATTTTCCATTGTTTTGTTAATTTTGCATGGTTTTCTATATTTTAAATAGTTGCAAACATTTTGCAAGGCTTTGTACCTTTTACATGGTTTTGTACATTTTGTATTATTTTCTAAAAGTGTAAGTGTGACCTTATCCGTTGGATAAGGGAATTCCCACAAGGGAATTTTTTAATAGGTAAAATAAAATTATATATATTTTTGTATGCACTTTATATTTTTATATGTATCCTATTTGTCACTATATTAGTAGCAAGTTTACTATTTCTTACCTGGGAACTTTCTTTTCCAATCCAGAAATGAACATCATAAAGGAGTTTATCCGAAGAGTCTTCTTTGTAGGCCTGCATTAAAAAAGTAAGTTATTTGTGCTGGGTAATATGTCTGTCTGGTGTTTTGTCTGTCAAATATCTGGTAGCGTTAGCTAGTTGTGTACTTTACGAACAGTCTAGAATATTTAAAAAAATTAAATAAAAGTATTAATTGTGCTCGTCAGGTATCTACGGCATTCCATCTTCAGCTTTGTATTGTAATAATTGTGAAAAATTGTATTATTTCATTTTAATGTTTATTAAAAAAAAATTGTCGAATTTTACATCAATGAAAATTAAAGTATTAATAACTTCAAATATTTGGAAATATAACGTATCTGTTAATACTACAATATAACTTTAATTATAATATATAATTTAACATTAAATGATTTTTTAAAACAAACGTTATTCTACATATTACATACAATTATAAAGACGATACACCATTCGTTAAATATTATAGATGAAATCTAATCTAACAATGCTTGTATATGATAAGAGATGGTGAAAATTATACGTTAGAAAGATGTGAAGAATATAAATGTTACTTGCAGATGTTGCAAACACGATTTTTTCATAGCTAACGATTAAATTGAAATAAGCTTTTAAAATTAGTTTATTTTTTAGACACAATATAATTGATCTTTATTGTTTGTTCAAATTTTAAAAAAATAATTTTAATCGACGATACATTTTAAATAAAATTACACATCTTAAAAGGTGCTTGTTTTGATTTTACGAAAAATTACATTTTATACTGTTATGTTGTATATTGATACCTACAAGCTCATTTACTATTATTGATTTTTATAGTAGAAAACCATCATATGAAGTAGACAATAATTATAAACATGGTGCTGTAATTAAATGTACTATTATTTCTAATAAATGTAAAAAATGTACGAATTATAAATAATTTATAATATGTTATAGAACCTGCCCAGATTTATCTTTTATGTATCATGATCACATGCATAAAAATTTTAAAAAAATTAATAACAGTTTCTAGAATCGATAATACAATAAGTGATATTGATGCATAATTAATTAAATAATTAAATAATTAAATAATATTAAATAATATTAATATTAAATAATAAATTAAATAATTAAATAATTAATTAATTAAGGCTACACACATAATGAATTTATCTGAACAAATTTCTATAATGAATTCAATTGAATAATATTATTTGTAACGGTAGCATTTTTTAAATAAATTTCATGTTGACTTACATTAAGAATGATGTAAGAATCTCCAGAATAAAACTGACCATAGTCTTCTTTACGAACCGGCACAACCTTGAATTTCTGAAAAACAAAACTCATATAAACAAATCGCAGAAATGGTTGAACCGAGGGGTTGGTTAACATACTGAAAACTCCTAACTCAACGTAATTGTAATGTAATTGAAATTGTAATGTAATTGTAATGTAATTGTAATTGTAATGTAATTGTAATGTAATTGTAATGTAATTGTAATGTAATTGTAATGTAATTGTAATGTAATTGTAATGTAATTGTAAT